>KZ072501.1:33049-44284 GCA_002091845.1 Anopheles cracens
TGTGCTGGATAAGATGAAGCGCTGCCTGGCAGGTACCAGGAAACAAATCAAACATCAACAACACCATCCATCGATGCCGCCCCGAAGCTCGTCTTTAGGGTTGCCGCCGTAGCGCACGGGAGTTGTGACGCTGCTCCTGTTCAAATTTTCGCGAATGTTCAAATTTACATAGAACAATCAATCGGGCACAGATGCAGCCGGCTCGACAGCCACCATGGCGAGGTCGGGCCCACGGCCTCCGACGGAGAACGATGGACCGGGATGGTTTTTATTGCTTCCACGTTCGAAAGGTGGAGAGATTTTCGGGGACTTGTTGTTTGTCTTTCGAAACGGGTTGCTGGTCTCCGATTTGCACGGAATGCGAGGTGTCAGCCAGTATCTCGGAGCAGGGGAAAAGCTGGGGCTGGTGGAAAAGTTTGTGCTCCGCTGATTAATTTGCTCTTCGGGAAGTGAAAACTTGGTTTGTACAATTGATTTTGCTCGATCCAGGGGAGTCCTCTGTATGTCCGGCAGCAAGTATCGCAGATCGGAGAAGGTTAACACCCGACACACTGCTTCGTCCTTGCATCATCGCCTGATTCCTGATGTCAATTAGGATAACCGACAAAATCTAATAGCAACAGTCCATTTTGGCCAAAAATGTTTGGACCAAAGTAAATGGTGTGCGAACCTCGTAAGCTGATTCAATTGATTTTCCGGATGATTGTTCCCATTTGCACAAATGATGTACTGTCGCAAGAATTGTTGATTTATCTTACTTGGAACGTTGGTACAAGAGCACCGTAGACAACTGCTGTCAATTCGTTGTATATACAACAAATTACACAGCGATTACTTCAATCAAAATTCGACTATGGACTCAATCAAATGACGAACGACCTCAGTATAATTTCTTCATGCATTTAAAGTAAAAGGTGCAAATTGCGACGCGTTTCGCAATTCGTATGGGGCGTCAAAAGATAAATCAAAAGTGGTACTATGAATGCCATTAATTAACACCTGGGCCAATAGAGCTGAAGATCAAAGCACTTTGGTTGCAGTTCTACTAGGTTGCGTTAATTACAGTGGTTTGTAGTGCGCTAGACTTTGAGGATATCCTCTGGGTGCTCATTAAAACAGGTCCTGTCAGTTGCTGCAAAGCATTGAGGAGATATTGTGAAATTTAATACATTTATATAACAGGAACAACGTACATTACAGAGGTTGCTATGACACCAATATACCGCAAAACAAATCCATCCAGGCAAATCGCATAAAAATGCACGCATCTGGCAAATGCTTCATAGTTCCCTTACCGGATCAGATCAAGATGAACTTCAAGCCGCGTGTGGCAACAACCCATACCAAGTTCTTGGAGCGCATTACAAACTTCTCCGAGAGTTCGGATTTCTTCATCATCCAACGCTACTTCGAGAAGCTGTACGCGCTCCACTATACGGCACGTGGTTGGCGCGATCGAGCCCTGTGGTATCTGTACCGTGCACTCTACGCCCTGATCTACCTGAGCTACATCTACAAGACGTACTGGGTGATCCACGACAGGCAGTCCAGCAGTCTTAGCAGCGCCAACATTTTCGGTGTGCTGTGGTTCTTCAGTGCGGTCATTCTGCGCGTCACGATTCTCGAATGGCACTATCCGCTGATGGAGTGTATGCAAGCGTTCCTGAACGACCACACGTACCAATGCACCGACCCGTGGACCAGGGAAAAGCGGGCGCGCTTCTACCGGCGAAGCAACCGGCTGGCGATCACCGTCATCGTTATCAACTTCATCGAGATCATCTGCTTCGCCGCGACGAACGTGCTAAAGCTGGAGGACTTTATGCTGCAGTTCCGTGGCCGGATCGTCGGTGGCTGGCCGGTGCAGATCGTGTACGGTGTGCTGACGATGTTCTGGGGCGGTATGTACTGCATGGGGTTTATGGTGTGCTATCTGCTGATGAGCACGTTCAAGCTGGAGGTGGACATACTGCTGCACTCCCTGGAGGAAGTAGGCCGGGAGCTACGTGAGTCTGGAGATTTTGAGGACGAAGGCGATACATTTTGGCATGATGTCGTCAATCGGCTGAGACCACATATACATCGGCTAGAGGAATTGTTCAAGTGAGAGTGTTCCCCGTTTCTGATGGTCAAATCTGACAGCTGTTAATAATATCTTCCAGAAATCTGCAAAAGCTGAAATCTGTAATCGGACCAATCGCGTTCGTGCAGTACTACAGCACGTATCTCGTCATTGCCGACTGCTGCCTGATTCTGGTGTCCGTTGGACTGTCCAGTTACTCCATCGTGTACTTCATCTCGATGATGGTGTTTCTCACCGAGTCCTTCTTTCTCTGCTACTGTATCGAAAACTTGCGAGATTTGGTACGCTGAAAACATACGCAGTGAAGAATGTCTGAATTTTTCATATTTGTTTGCATCCCACGCCAGAAGCCACGCATCGCCACGGTGCTGTACAACTTCGACTGGACGCTACGTATGCGTCGTTCGAGCGACCGACTAACACCACAGTACCGGCACGTGCGACACACCTTTCTGCTGATTACGGTCCAGTCCGGAAGCACGATCCACTTTAGCTTTGCCGGCATCGGCGAAATCTCGATGAACAGTTTCGCGCAGCTCTTGGAGAAGAGCTACTCGATGCTAACGTTTCTGTTGCAGTTCGCAAAGTAAGCGTGCATATGAGTTGAGGACAACAAAAAAAGTTACATTATGTAACGCTGATAGGAGAAATCACAAAAAGCACCCACACGCACACACACACACACATCGAGCTTTATAATGGTTAGTTTCTCGATTGCTACAGCAAGAGGAATAGAAGGTCCTTAGGTCGAACGTCAGAAAAACGACACATCAATTGTAGAAACCACTTTATTTGATTTATCTACACCGAGCTTCGTTTGCCCTCTACCTACGCGTGGAACTTTCCAAGAGAGCGAGCGACATAGAGATAGATTCGCCTTTTCGGCAAATAAAGTGTCATAAACAAATTTCCACTGCAATTTATATGTGCCTGTGCCTACGGGGTCGTGCAAAAAATGAAAACTTTCCCAAGCGCACACCGCTGGTGGAGCACTCTGAACTCTACACTCCTCCTTCACATATTCGCACATTTTGCACCCTAATGGATGATAAACATATTGGAACATGGAGCTCGCACACATGGCGAGTTTTTTTTTCTACTGTTGACGCCCCCTTAGCATTTTTCTGTTGCTGCAGGACTTACGGAGCCTATTTTTTCCCGCACCGTGCGCCTTTATGTCACCCCACTTTATTGCAAAACTTTGTCCCATTTTGCGCATTTAGTCCAAAAGCAGAGATGGCTAGGCTGGCCCGAGGCCAACTGCGAACCCCTCCGCGATAGTACGGTGCGATGCGAGAAATAAAAATGGGTAGACATTTGGCAAAAACCTTAGCCCTTATGCTGCCGGCCGGAGAGAGTGTATCGTAGCGTCTAGATTTTTCGTCCAAACTGTACACATTTTAAAAGCGCATACGGTAGTAAAAAAAACAGCAACGTTTTCTGTGTTTTTTCGCACATCTTAAACTTCTCTAGAGGAGTAAAGAAAAAAACCTCAACAGCACACAACCTAGATAAGCCCTCAGCTGGCAGGCGGAAAACGTTGCACTGCCAGCTGGGTGTGCACAATTTGCATACGCATCCGATGCAAACGGAGAGCGCCCTCTTTGCGCGCACCGGCATCCAACGGAAGTACTTCTTTCGTCGAAGATTTTCGCTCGTTCGTGATCCCAATTTTACGCAATAAAACAAACCAGCCCGGCCGGGGTGTTTCCACGCGCGAAAAGTGATGAAAAGCTGCATATTAAATCATGTTTTGGCAGCAAGCACAGCCAACAGAAAGCAACAAAACGAAAGCAGCACCCTTGCGAAAGTTGGAACGCGTGTCATCCTGGGCGTAAAAGAATTAACAAACAACAGCATTTTTGTACCACCCACAGAGAACAAACGAAAATAAACAACCAACACCTCCTTGCGCCCGCTAGTGTGTGTAGCAAACGGCACGGCTGCAAATATGCCAAAGGACGTGGGTAAGCTCGCGCGTATGCGGGGGGCAAGGAGATTGATGTTCAATGTTGCAGCATCGTGTGCATGTTCCAATTTTTGTGTTCCCTTCCAATTTGTGACAGCTTTGCAGGACATCGAATCCCTCGACATCGCCGCCACCGGCACCAACATAAAAAAAAAGAAACAGTTTTATTTCGCACTTCCGCCGGGCAGCACACGCACACGGTTCAAACATGGCCGAACGAATTAAAATCAATATTCGACATGTTTAATTTGCACGTTCGTGCGCGGTGCTGATAACGATGATGCTTCTCTCTCTATCAAGAGCGAGCGGGTTGAATTTATTTATTTGATGTTATTTTTGCCGGGCCCCTGATTGGTTGCTGTATTAAATTTAAAAACAGATCCAGATCCAGGCCTTCGGCAACTGTAGTGTTCCCTTCCAATTTGTGACAGCTTTGCAGGACATCGAATCCCTCGACATCGCCGCCACCGGCACCAACATAAAAAAAAGAAACAGTTATTTCGCACTTCCGCCGGGCAGCACACGCACACGGTTCAAACATGGCCGAACGAATTAAAATCAATATTCGACATGTTTAATTTGCACGTTCGTGCGCGGTGCTGATAACGATGATGCTTCTCTCTCTATCAAGAGCGAGCGGGTTGAATTTATTTATTTGATGTTATTTTTGCCGGGCCCCTGATTGGTTGCTGTATTAAATTTAAAAACAGATCCAGATCCAGGCCTTCGGCAACTGTAAACAAGCGCCTGTGTAGAGGTGATCGCGATGTGTTGAACATAAAGGGCGTCGCCCACGATCCGCTGTAAGCCGCTTTTTGCGTAATGCTGCACGTGAGAGCAGGTGGGTGTGTAAGCCTACCGGGAAAATTGCAGGAATCATTAGAATGCTTTTCTATATTTGTTTAACTACGATGCACTATGAGTCCTGCTTGATTTTAGGGATATTTTTTATAATTTCGTTAACATACTTTATCCATAATGTGCGTACATAACCTTCAAAATACTATTAATAGTATCATACTAAAAAAGTTTGTCAACATACACATAAAAACTCTTGGGTTGCACTTTCTCACATTCCGTTTCGTAGATATTTTTATCTAGGTACTTTTAAAAATCAATAAAACTATTTAAAACGTTTTTTTTTATAAATGTGACTACGGCAACATAAAAAAGTAAGTTTCTTACTTATAGGTTTCTGGTAGAATAAAACCACAATGATTCTAAAATGTTGTACAATTACGGCTACAATTTTGTAGAATAACGTAAGTAGCACAGTTGACAACTTTGCAACGTTTCTTTTCAAATTATTTAGGAGTCAATTTCCAGTTTCTGTACTTCTCTCAACTTCTTCTGATCAATGGTAGTGCGAAGATGCCGTTCATACACGGAGTAGACTTAAGAACACAAAATTGTCCTTTGTCGACGAACCTTATAAAATATAGTCTGTAATAAGTAATAAAGAATGACCGCTGAGAACCTAATCCCAACAACGGTTGGATTGTTTGTTTAGAATGGAATTGCTGAAATTGGAAACGCTCGTGTAGTTGTGTTTGATGGTAAGAAATATTCTAGCTCAATTCTGCTATGGAGAAGGGGCAAATTAAAACCAAACATGAGAAGCACAATACAGCATCATATACATTTACCCGGAACGGCGTACAAAATACCACAGCTCACCACGATGCGAAGCATTGCACGAGGAACAAAACGCATGCCTTGTTTATAATTGCTACATCGCAATTACGATCAGATGAGCAAGCACGTTACCGACGTACCAGATATGCAACCTGCAAATGGCATCTAAATTTCCTGTAATTTTACACCGCTCTAGAGGAAGCTCTGTGCAACGGTGAGCGCGTGTTTTGGTTAGTGCGCCGAACAGCAAAACTACCTTTTCCTTCGTCAATCCGCCGTCGCAGACAATGCGCAGATTACTTCCTTCCTCCCAGTGCGAGCCGTTCTGCTGCAGTCGCCTATTGTTTCATTTCTTGTGTTTGAATAACTCGAGACTCGGAACGCACACCACGCCGCAACGTTCGGCGCCGTATGCATCGCTTCTTAGATGCATGGATCCACCCGGATTGCTAGCGGAGGCTTATCTACACACACTTCAGATTCGATTTAACATACACCCACTGGCAGCCGGAAAATTGGTCAGCATAATCGAATGCATGCTTCGCTTAGGCAGCACCTACTGGCGGGAATGATTTAATTACAATTTCAACTCTACCGCACAACGCCGCAGACGACGGTCGCACCTGTAACGGGGTAAGCTCTGATCCATAGAGGGTGCAATGGGCAATCAAATTATGTCTAAGTTGACCAGCTGCCCAATTTTAAACCAAGGCCCGTAGAACACATTGCTCTCCGAAAGAGTCTAAGATATCGTTGGATTTTCAAGATTCAAATAACCCGGCGGACGATGTTCGTGCTACGAGAACAGTAAATAAATTAAGACGGTCCGACCTCGGGCAGTCGACCTCAGGTGGTCAAGCTTGGGTATCGTCAACGGCAACTCCCAGATGTAATTTTCTAACTCCCTGCGCATCTAATGATGTCCACCTCTCCGTAAAGAGAAACACGCATTAGGATCCAGTAGCCCTTATTTCGCACAACAAAAGCCCTGTAAGTGACATCCGCAGCTACCACTTTGGGGATAAGGAGTATTGGTGAACGAGGTAGTTAAAGCGACAGGAACGTTTCGATCAGGATCAGTTTAAAAGCATCATCCGTTTCGCACGCACTACGCAGCGAGCCGTGCACGTCCCGTTCCGTGCAAGTTATGGCTTTAACGGCATGCGAATGAGCACGACTTCGCACGATACACCCCAATCAACGTCAGTGTAAATCACCGCGGATACAATCAGCCAAATCCGACATCACCGCATCGGGGCAGCAGACACACCTCCCGCCAAGAAATGAATAAACTATCAACCCACCCACCGCAGGCAATATTTGGCTTCCCGTTTGCCCCTGAGGAACACAGCAGGTGGCATATTATGAGGAAGCCGTGATTGCGCCAGTGATTTCCCATTGTGTCAACGATAGACACCCGTAGACCCCATGCCGTCGTCGGCGGAAAGTGAATCGGTTTAATCAGTTGGAAAATCCCCTGTCGTGGGATGGGGCCTCGTACATACGTGCCGGCGCGCGTATGCAGATGTCCGGGCAAGTCCGTATTGCGTACACGCTACGCCACAGAACCGGGGCAAGGTATCGTTCCGTTGCGTGTCGATTAATTCCAACGATGGACCTATAGCCGCAGGATTCAATCGCTCTATCCACCTCAGCATTGAACGTAGCTCTGAGTACGGTTGCAGCTCGACTGCCGAGGTACGTGTTTGAACGACGTGGACTGCTACCCCGGCGCACTTCAAAGGCTGAAAAATCTATAGAACTAGCCATAGAGGCACTGCGGGTTATTGTACGTTTATCGACCGCTTCTCCTGTGCACATACCGGTGGTCAAACAACTATCAATCCCTGCCGTTGAAATCGTGTCGTCCTGTTTTGGAATCCGCGCAACTGATTTCGGGAGAGTCAAAACTGCAAACTTCTCACCATACTGTCACCTGCGGTGATATCAGTGCCTAGATGAGGCCAGCGCAAACCGATCGGTACGGTTTACAAAACACCCAAACACAGGACACCGTTTTGATGGAGCCCAGCTCGTTTCTTCCTCCTCTGAAGATAACACCTGCTTTCTAATCAGATCATTGCCGCGAGCGTAGCAATATCAATCTAATTCCTTATATTCCTCGATGCCCGGTTTAATACCTCTATGCATAGCGTGCAATGCGCTGTTGTCCGGGACATTCACGCAACCTCCTCCACAAACGTAATAAGACCGGTTTCCGGACGGGAAAAACGAGGTTAATTGATGCGTATGCACAAACGCGCTCCCGTCGTCCTCGTCGGGAAAATGTCCATCCCGATTTCCGGTCGCGATTCGCGTGAGATTGTCAATCGTATGACGCGCGCGCTGGCACCTGACCGAACCCAACAGAAATAACACCAATTTGATGTGGTGCCGTGCGTGAGTTGAAAATCGGACGCTCGTTTTACCTTCTGGGCAATTCAGACGCTTCCTGTGCGTTTAGTGCTCGTGATTGGCGAAGGCATGATATGAAGATCGATTAAGAGGTTAAGCCATAAAAAAATGGTGGGAAAAAACTCCCTTCGTTAGTTGTGGTGAATACAAAAAAAAACATCAAAAGCACAACACATAAACTTGCTGACCTTTATCAGGGCCATCACATAATTTTCTATCTGCATGCCGAGTCATACTGGAATATGTGCATACTTCAAACAAATCGAGCCGAACATAAATAGAACTGCAAATACCGGAGATATTTTGCAATGGAGACCTTCGTCCCTCTTGTCAACATCAAACGGATGTACACAATACGGAGCGTCGACGTTGGCAAATCAAAGGGCATCGAACAGCAATTATAGGATATTTGATGCCCAGTATTGAAAGACGCTTGTGATGGAGCACCGGTTCGCATCGGATTTGTGGGAACAATCTTTCTGTCTGCCTTCAAGGCACAGATCGATCTGAACATCAGATAGATATGTTGGGAATTCCGTTCATCAGAAACATGTCTTTCGCCACAGGAATGTCACTTTAATGAAGCCATTAAGGACATAATTTGCCAGTAATGATATTCTAAAGCAAGTATCAAATGCTCGACTGATAATGGATCAGTAGGAGGTTGAACAATAATATGAAAAGGCTATTTCCGAGACGTTTCTTACACAAGCGAAAGAATGTAGGGACAAAGTCTTCCAAATGTTTGTCCCTTGCTTCGTATTGCATTCCATGTTCTATCACGTTTGCAATCACAGACAAAGCTTTCAAGGCTGGTGCTGAGAGTGGAAAAGATTTTAACCCGCAAGAACAACCTCAAACCAACCAACGGCGCAGTGCTCCCAGCTGTCGGTGTTAATAGAAAGCAGAAAATAGCCGATGAATCACGCCACCTTGCTGGGAGTGAGAACAGGCCTTTCTCACTGCCACTACCAACCGTATTTTTGTGTAGAAACTGCCGCACTATGATACAACCGAGCTTTAGCTGCATATTGGACGATGCAGCATAAGCGGCATTGTTTCGTGGTACACCTCGAGAAGACTCAGTGCACACGCCACCAGTATCATGATTTATTTTCGAAGCTAATATTTATGGCGCAACACACGACGCGCTGGTTGGACGACGAAAGGGTGCCACAGGTCTTGTTGCAATGTCGCAACTATTCCCTTGGAGCACAGAGCTTTCCGCTGCTGCCAATAATGTCACCGGAAGGGCGGGGAAAATCCCGGCGACAAGTACCACCACAGCAGCTGCCGATGGTTGGAAAATCGAAAAATGCTACCTTATTCTCCCCGTTCTAATGAAGATCATGAAGCTACTTTTCGGCGAGTGCCTGTGTCCATCGTCACGTTCTCCGCTCGTTGGGTTGGGCAGCAGCGGCGGGTGAAGTAACAGTTGCAGCTGACTATTTTATGATTATGACCCATGGCGGTGCTCCCGGGTCGAAATTTGATGGTATAGCGTTAGAAGAACGGCCCAGTTGGCACAAGCGTCTCTGGCAGTGGAGTGATCTTCGCATACCACAACGTACCGGCCACCAGCGTGAGAGAGACATCTTGGAGCTTGCAGCGGAGCTTGAATGCTTGAAGCGCACTATAGTAAACGACCATTGCTTTACCCTCACTCCGCACGGCATTGGTTGCGCCATTACTGCGGTGGACTATTATTTTTAGGTCGAAATGACACAGATGCCAGCGTTTTGGACAACGACCCATTCCAATTTCCGCTCGCTTCTCCACTGTTCTTGGTGCTAGCTTAGCTAAAGCAGAACCAATAGAGACGAGACAGTTAAGTAACTCCATGGAGCATGGAGTCCATGGAGCAGATCTGACTGGGTGGCAAAACGATTATTATTAACAGGATTCAAGGAGCATACGGTTACTTACGGTCTTCCCCGACGCAGGACAATCCCGGAGCAGACGGCACGTTTGGAAATACTGTGAAAGGAACAATGAGAGAAGGGTAAAAATGTTAACATATGATCTACTGGAACGAAAATGAGTCGTGCAAGAATAATGTTATTGTAAGTTTTAATTCTAACGCATATATTGAATAATGAATTCGATGACGTAACGTAATATTTTTCTTTTAAATAATTGCGAGTAACACAGAATTCATACTCGTTGGTCACTAGCATAATCCAGTCACTTCTAAAATCATCCCTGCGGTTGTCCTTTTACCCGGAGACGGATTCGATTCTTCGAACCGTAATGATAAAAGCGGTATAAATTAAGCTTAAAAGCTTCGATAACAAATTGCTGGCAATTTATTGCACTGGCACCTTCGAAATCTCCTGCAAAACTCAACCACCATACCGCCAGCAGCAAACCTTAAACGAAAGTATTTTTCCACCACCTTTACCGGAGCTTAGCTCGAGAGCTTAAGATCAATTTGCTACCATCTCCCGATGGTACCCGCCGCGGAACCCTTTTTGTTCCGTGCTTCTACACCGCTGGGGATTTTGCAACGATCGTCCTAAGGGGCGGATGGATTTTTTGAAAAATCATCACTCGTCGCCATGCTAGCGATTTGGGCGCATTATGCATCCGACAGCAGCTTTTTCATGGTTCCGCTTTTCCGCTCACGGCGATGGCGAGGGGGATTGCAAGGAAGCAATAAATTTGCACCGATCGTTTACATCGATTTCCAACGGCGCTTGCAACTACCGTCGTAATATTTTATATCCGAATGTTGCTTTTTTTTACTCAGGTGTATCTCTGCCGAATGCAACAAGATTACAATCCCATAGGATTACCGAAATAGATTGTAACGAGATACTTGTTCTTTTATAGCGCGCTTGAAGCGACCCTCAAGACTTGGAGTACATAGTTAAAATTGAAGTTGAAAGAGTACGATTTTTTATCTACTGTCTGTTCTGACATCAATACAATTTTTCCATTATAAGACCTTCGAACATATCATCAGTAAATAAACTGATTGATGTACTGAGGTCTTGCAGTCATGGCTTTGTTTGTATTACGAATCAAGCAGTGCATTATTAATGCAAAAACATGTAAACGACTTGTGTGTGATCTAACGCAGCACACGCCTCGTACCCCGCTTTTGATCTAGTATTCTATGCAATTAAAAAGT
>KZ072501.1:63091-76942 GCA_002091845.1 Anopheles cracens
TGTTTGATGGTGTTCCTGAACGATAGTAAAACATCTCTTACTACTTTGAAAACTTCGTTTGGCAAGGAAATAAACAAAAACTGGGGCTGTATAGCTTCTACGTCCTCCGGGAATATCGTTAGTGGGTTTTGTAGCTAGATGCCGAAGCAAAACGTGATGTAGATAATTTAATAGTTATTCATACGCTGATTTGTAATGCAGTTAGAAAATAAAGAAAGGATAAAGAAGGAATTAAAGTCCGAGCAGGATTTGTGTACATAATAACAACATAATATTCCACCAAATTCTTCACATTGGTTTGTATACCAGCTTTCTTCCCATCAGAACTGTTGCTAAGTTGCACTGTCGCCTAAGCACTGTCGTTGACTTGAGAGTTGTTCGACATATATGATAGATGAAAAAGGTCGAAAATATGAAAAAGATTTCTTCACATTGGAAGCTCAATATTTCCACATCACATCTCACAGAATAGCTACGTCTAAGTACATAAGAAACTAAGAAGTTAAACAAGTCTATATTCTAGTTCGGTATGACTATGGTCGACAAGATAATAATAGTCTTGTTTTTTTTTGGAATTACGTACGTTTAACCATAATAACGCGTTTCATGATCTGCATACAACATAAATGAGTCATTTTTTATTTGTATTTAAGGGTCACAAAAACATAAAACAAACGACAACGTCGTTTTAGTGCAATCGTTAAACAAATAACTTTTTCTCTCTTTTTTCTCGTTGGGATGATTATGCGACCGTGCCGTGGAAGGGAAATTATGGCATAGCGAGTAAGGAAATCGGAGATGCACGGCTGTGTAAACTCAGAACTGACTCGCCCGGTGGAAAAATCAATCAACCGGATGCAATCCAGATGCTGCAATTAACGCAATTCGAACGTCATTAGGGGAGAACATCGATTGGATGGCTCTCGTTTGTAGCATGGATTTCTTCCTCCCCATTATCGATCGGTTGAAGTGACGGTAGTATAATTAAAATAATTTAGAATCGATTGGAATCGGTGAGCGCAAAGCGCTCGAGGTGAAGAAGCTCTTCAAACAAAGTCCAGAAACAATCGATCTGCGGTAACGAGGTACTATGAGGCAGGCGTAAAAAATACTCTATTCAAGAAAGTGTAGAATAAAAACCACATCATTCTCCTCTTCTCTAACACACAGTTGTCTCAACAGGAAATATCCATAGCACAAGAAACAACTGCTCCTCAAGACACAAGTCACTGGGTCGCTTCGGGTGCGCTACACATCGCTTGTTTCCACTTGACCAGAGCAACACTTCACTCAACGAGTTGGCCTTTTAATGAGCAATCAAATTAACGAAACATCCCCCCCCCCCCCCCCCCAACCCACCCCCCCCCCCCCCCACACAAACCCAACAACGTTCCGGGTTCCTCCGCCCGATGTTTTGACTACCGTTTGCCTTCTTGTACTTCTACTTTGACTGCTCGTTTGCTGCTCCCAGCATCCACCCAATTCAGTGACCGGATATGATAATATCAGTTCCACACTTCATCTTTCGAACGACGGCGTCCTCTGGCGCCACTGAAGTAAAGCGAATCGCTACAAATGTCCAACCGTTTTCCGGTTCCGGACGGCAAACGAACAATCGAATCTCGCCCGATCTGTCCGAAAGGGGGGTGGGCGCATTTACATAAGGAAAGGCGCTAAAAAAAACCCCCCGCCATTCCGGTCTCTGCAAACCTTTTCACTCGCGAGGAAACGGAGCAACAAAATGCAAATGGAAGGTACCTCCGGCAGCTCCTTCGAGCGCAACTTCCCTTTCCCATTGGGAATTAGTTCAAATCTTAAAATTTACACAATGAAAGATGAACAAACTGAAGGAAAAAAATCAAGAACAATCTTTATGTAGAATTTAAATGAAATTTAAATAAAGGATATTAATTATGTAGATGTTTGAGCTTTTGAGAATATAAAAAATATGCTAATCTTACTTGCTGGAAATACAACCCCGTCTGATAGCTAATTTTACAACGTACCTGAAAAGAGAGAGATGAAAATTCGATTAAAAATCTGATTAATTTTCGAAGCAATAAATAGTCCCATAATTATTAACAGGCTCTAAACATTGTGTCAAGTCGAAGACGAAAAAGGTTATTAAATATGACCGTCACAGTCATCGGGCAATCAATCACTTCATCCATCATTGATCCGGTGCACTTTCCGGCCCATTCCTCCCGGAGCACTAATCATCATTATGCGCTGCGGAATCGGAAAACACCGACTGGAAAACCCCGGTCGAAGAAACGAGACCCCCACACGCCCTCGTTTCTTTGGCAAATAATTTATCACCTTCGCGTGCACGATTTATTTGCTATTCCACCCACCGGGGGCAATTTTTCTAAAAGGTGTTTCGCCCGGCCGCACGCGGCAAACCCGGTGAAGCGCCGATGCCTTTTCTTGCCAGCCCCTGCCAGCCAGCCCGAGTGAAGTTTATTGTTATTACTGCTATACTTTTTTTTTGTTGCAATCGATCTTTATCACCCCGGAGCGTTCGCTTGGCCGCAAAAGCTCGAAGCTAAACGCCAGCCGTACCTTGATATCCTGCAGTCGTCGTACCCATTTCGGCGTGGCGCTAGCACACGCGAGACTGACTGACCACACACGATGAATGTGGAAGGTAGCAACACAAAAAAAAACGTACTCAACCAGCAGCAGCCAGGTGTGAAAGTAAATGAAAATTCATCACACCGTTTTGCAAAAAACGAAGCAACCGCACGGCGTCAGCGAACCGAACCCGAAAAGCGCGACTTTATCGAGAAGAGTTGTGCCCAATGACGGAGCGTTTTATATTCGCTGGCGACAGAACGCAAAGCAGGAAATAAATCTGTCGTTGCACTTCGGCGACAAATTCGTCCTTAAACAAAGCCCCAGTCGCACAACACTATCAAGATAATACCGAACGGGCGGCGCATTGGTGGGCGAAGTTGAATGAATGCGAATTTGCATACAGCGTACTGCCGTAGAAAAATACCATAACGACGAAACGGTTCGCGTAGGAACTGTCGGAAAATGGGAAGCGAAACAGAACCACCTCAAAATACCATCACCGAAATTAATCGTCTCGAAATTGACTTCAGCACGGACACAAATGGATTGCAGGGTGTAAAAAGAGGAGGTGGGTTGCTTTTCGAGTTGGGTTTCTTTCAAACTATCCACTGAGCGGATCGTAAGGGAGGCGATCGCTGCATGCAATCCCGGCGTCAGATGAAAAACCGGGCGCCTCCATTGCGAATGATTTTTATTAAAGGATAAAACAACAAAATACTCCATCAAAACGTTACGTCGAGTGCTTTCTCCTTACTGACCAACCAACACGCGCCAATCTTTTTCTGGTGCTACTCTAAAACACCTGTAAAGAGTTGCACCAAGCGAGGGTTTACGAAGATTAAAAAAAAAGTTTAATGAGCAATCAAATTAACGAAACATCCCCCCCCCCCACACAAACCCAACAACGTTCCGGGTTCCTCCGCCCGATGTTTTGACTACCGTTTGCCTTCTTGTACTTCTACTTTGACTGCTCGTTTGCTGCTCCCAGCATCCACCCAATTCAGTGACCGGATATGATAATATCAGTTCCACACTTCATCTTTCGAACGACGGCGTCCTCTGGCGCCACTGAAGTAAAGCGAATCGCTACAAATGTCCAACCGTTTTCCGGTTCCGGACGGCAAACGAACAATCGAATCTCGCCCGATCTGTCCGAAAGGGGGGTGGGCGCATTTACATAAGGAAAGGCGCTAAAAAAAACCCCCCGCCATTCCGGTCTCTGCAAACCTTTTCACTCGCGAGGAAACGGAGCAACAAAATGCAAATGGAAGGTACCTCCGGCAGCTCCTTCGAGCGCAACTTCCCTTTCCCATTGGGAATTAGTTCAAATCTTAAAATTTACACAATGAAAGATGAACAAACTGAAGGAAAAAAATCAAGAACAATCTTTATGTAGAATTTAAATGAAATTTAAATAAAGGATATTAATTATGTAGATGTTTGAGCTTTTGAGAATATAAAAAATA
This sequence comes from Anopheles cracens, assembly GCA_002091845.1. Classification (NCBI taxonomy): domain Eukaryota; kingdom Metazoa; phylum Arthropoda; class Insecta; order Diptera; family Culicidae; genus Anopheles; species Anopheles cracens. Next base: position 67,135 of record KZ072501.1, read on the forward strand.
TGCTAATCTTACTTGCTGGAAATACAACCCCGTCTGATAGCTAATTTTACAACGTACCTGAAAAGAGAGAGATGAAAATTCGATTAAAAATCTGATTAATTTTCGAAGCAATAAATAGTCCCATAATTATTAACAGGCTCTAAACATTGTGTCAAGTCGAAGACGAAAAAGGTTATTAAATATGACCGTCACAGTCATCGGGCAATCAATCACTTCATCCATCATTGATCCGGTGCACTTTCCGGCCCATTCCTCCCGGAGCACTAATCATCATTATGCGCTGCGGAATCGGAAAACACCGACTGGAAAACCCCGGTCGAAGAAACGAGACCCCCACACGCCCTCGTTTCTTTGGCAAATAATTTATCACCTTCGCGTGCACGATTTATTTGCTATTCCACCCACCGGGGGCAATTTTTCTAAAAGGTGTTTCGCCCGGCCGCACGCGGCAAACCCGGTGAAGCGCCGATGCCTTTTCTTGCCAGCCCCTGCCAGCCAGCCCGAGTGAAGTTTATTGTTATTACTGCTATACTTTTTTTTTGTTGCAATCGATCTTTATCACCCCGGAGCGTTCGCTTGGCCGCAAAAGCTCGAAGCTAAACGCCAGCCGTACCTTGATATCCTGCAGTCGTCGTACCCATTTCGGCGTGGCGCTAGCACACGCGAGACTGACTGACCACACACGATGAATGTGGAAGGTAGCAACACAAAAAAAAACGTACTCAACCAGCAGCAGCCAGGTGTGAAAGTAAATGAAAATTCATCACACCGTTTTGCAAAAAACGAAGCAACCGCACGGCGTCAGCGAACCGAACCCGAAAAGCGCGACTTTATCGAGAAGAGTTGTGCCCAATGACGGAGCGTTTTATATTCGCTGGCGACAGAACGCAAAGCAGGAAATAAATCTGTCGTTGCACTTCGGCGACAAATTCGTCCTTAAACAAAGCCCCAGTCGCACAACACTATCAAGATAATACCGAACGGGCGGCGCATTGGTGGGCGAAGTTGAATGAATGCGAATTTGCATACAGCGTACTGCCGTAGAAAAATACCATAACGACGAAACGGTTCGCGTAGGAACTGTCGGAAAATGGGAAGCGAAACAGAACCACCTCAAAATACCATCACCGAAATTAATCGTCTCGAAATTGACTTCAGCACGGACACAAATGGATTGCAGGGTGTAAAAAGAGGAGGTGGGTTGCTTTTCGAGTTGGGTTTCTTTCAAACTATCCACTGAGCGGATCGTAAGGGAGGCGATCGCTGCATGCAATCCCGGCGTCAGATGAAAAACCGGGCGCCTCCATTGCGAATGATTTTTATTAAAGGATAAAACAACAAAATACTCCATCAAAACGTTACGTCGAGTGCTTTCTCCTTACTGACCAACCAACACGCGCCAATCTTTTTCTGGTGCTACTCTAAAACACCTGTAAAGAGTTGCACCAAGCGAGGGTTTACGAAGATTAAAAAAAAAGCCACGGCCACCCCCACGTGACCACTTCGCGGGTGGCCTGGTTGGATCACTGAATTTGTAATTTTTCTCCATTACACATAGAAAAAGGCGTGCCTCCACAGCACAACCCTGTAGATGGTGTAGAGATGCAATAGAAAAGTGAAAATAACTAACCAGCTTTTACAACATACCATGCATCACAATCCGGTTGTGTGAGGTACATGTAATATGAGTTTTTTTTTACTGTTTTTCCCCCCAGCTTTCTGTTGGTGCTTCTTACGTTCCTCATTCAATCTCTACGGTACAGGGTCGGTACGGTCGTACAAAAAAAAAGATCCCGTTTTCATCGTACTCTAGATGACATTCGCGTTTACACGAGCTCCATCCGGTGGGAGGGCTCGTGTTTTTTCCCCCAGTTATTATTCACCGCGTTCGCGGACAGAAGACTGGACGCGGTCCAACCCGTACCGAACGAGACACACAGTCGCCGGGCGAAACATGAACGCCCGGCTCACGGGTGCAAAAAAGCCATAAATCAGCGTACAATTGCGAGATGAATTCAGTCGTCTCCGTTTTTTTTTCTTCCCCGGTGTGTCACGCGATCATTGTCGCGACCGGACCACGCGCCCGGGCTGCCAAAGTGTTGGAGCGATCGGCGAGGTGCGAAGACGAGACTTTGCCGAGAAACTGTACACCTTTACGTGACCACGAACCCAGCGCGAAGCTTCGGTCAGCCCGGCGAGGGCCGCTGAAAACGGGGATACCTTCCCACGCGGAGAGCGATGTTATAAGGTAAATAAAGCAGTGAAGATTGCAACAATAAACCAGAGATGCGTGGGAGATGCGGGCACACGTTCCTGAAAACACACACACACACACACACACTATTGTCTCCGTGCACGAACACAAACATTTTCCGCCTCCTCTTTGCCCGGCCATCGCTCCATGACATGTCACTCAATCTGGAAGGTGGAAAGACGCACGGATGGTAAATAAATTACATTTTCCTCTTACGGGACACGCGTCATCGCGGTGGACATTTTCCTATCCATCGGTCACGCACCCGACGTAAGGTTGATTGTGTTTACCTGCAGTTGCGTCCGGTGTGAAATGGTACGTTAAATTGTTTTTAATTTCAAAAGCCGGTAGCGAATACGCAAATATTTGAAACAGACGATACAATCGTTCGAAAATTATACAAAAATATTGCTAATACATACAAGTTGATTATAATTACACAACAAATAATGCAACAGTAACAATAATGTAAAAACGTTGCAAACAATGTAGCACTATTGCATACCTTCCGGCGGATAGAATAAACTTGCTCCAAAAAGTATGCAATCTGCACTGCAAACGCTTGACTTACGTGGAATAAAAAAAATAAATATATTGTTTCTCAGAATTATGTTTAAAACTTTCGAATTCTGCCTAATTAGCACGCTAAAAAAGCAATCTTGAGTTAGTTATAGCATACCTGATGGCATAAAGTTGGTTTATAGTCCCAAAAGCATGAAACTTGCAATTCAAACGCTTAATGGATTTACTATTAACACTTTATTTACTTAGAATTGGTGTAAACTGCCTGATTAGAAATAAATTAAAAGTGATTTTGGGCATCGTTTGTAAAGCTCGTTCAGAATTTCATCTTTGGCTCGACAAATAATCCTTCAATTTGTCATTACAATGACATGTGTTGTTGTTATAACTATGAGCAAGTCACCACTGACTCCTTAACTGTACGTTAGTCCGCAGGACGGAGCAAAAAACATTCAACTAAACATAGACCGACTCCATCAAGAGCGATGCAAACAAAAGTAAATACACCACCAGCATACAGAGCAAGCGCAAGCAAACATAACACCATCGGAAAGCCCATCAATTATGTCGTGCCCGCACCAGACGGTAGGTAAGACTTTTGCCCGCGGGCTGCTGACGCTTTTGTGTTTGGTTCTGTGTGCGCATGAGGAACGAGTAGCCCACCAGACCGCAGGTCCGTTGATTTAATGCTGATGAAGAGCCGTTTTTAGCACACAGGACATACGGGACGCACCGTGGAGAGAACTTTCCCAAGCAGCCGCCGAGCGGGTGGAAAATGGATAGCGATGCAAGACGACACCGCATTCCGCTGTTCCGCTTGGAACCCGTCCTTCGCAAAAGGTTCGTATTTATGAAGCTATTTCAGTGCGAATCAAAAACGTACGCTGCGAGCGAGCGCGCGGGCGCGAAACGGCATCTTAATATGGTAGTAATTTAATGATGAACTTTTCTCGAACCGTCCCGGTGAGTTTTTCGCGCCGGCCTCAGGGCAGGACAACACGGGTCGTAATTTTGCCGCCGATTTTCCAGCCAGGCGGTTCGTGGTGGCGAGGTAGCGAAAGGAATGGGCTACGCCAAACCCGTCTGATTAGTGTGCCGATGTGAATTATTGGTTTTCCACGAACGAATTATTACGGTGCGATCGGAACCAATCGAACGCTGAATGGCAACCCTGATTGGTTGCCCGGTGCCGTACCGGCGAATACGCGGTCGTGGCAATATTATGTTTTGTTTCGCCACCAACCGGGTGCTGGTGTACACTGTATGAATTTTCTTTTTTTTATGCCGCCTCGGGGCGAAAAAAAATAAGAAAAAAATACCCCGTCCTATCGTGCAGGGAACGAGGGAAGATCGATGAGCGATCACGGACAGAGCGTAATAAAATTATGCTTCGTAATAATTAATGGTCAATTGATATTAATCAAACTCGTAGGTGAGGCGCATTTTTCACCGGCGCTCGCGGTGCTTCGCGAACTGCGACCAGCACGAACGATGGTGTCGTTAAGCGGACGGTTATGATTAATTTCATTATGATTTTTTTTTCTCCCCAACGAGATTCGGGAAAGTTTCATTGAATTTGCTTTGATTAAAATTTTATCGCAGTCCTTTAAATCGTGAATTTTGTGGAGGAGACAAATTGTGCTTTAAATCGTTAATTTTAATGAAAACATGTCCTGATGTATGCCAGCCGGCAAGCTTTACTAGGATTGGACAATAAAGCCGTCTGTAATGCGTTAACTGAGCGCTTGTGGTGCGGGAATGCATACTTCCAGGCGGATTGAACAAAATTTGCGCCAAAAAGTATGCAATTTGCACTACACAAACGACATACCAATGTGCTGGCTTTTATTCTCCCTAAACGAAGCTTTTGATCTGAATAAAAAACATACAATTTGCTCCATTCGTTACATTGTTTCACTGGAAGAACATTCTAGGTAAAGTAACACTAGCAAAAAAATGCGATAATCCAGGTAATCGTTTATGGCCCGAGTAGAAACATTACACCCGAGCGCCATAGCCCTCGCATCGCACCGGAGGAAATAAATAATACGTTATTATAATTTTCGAGACGTTTCCGCGGCTTACACGACATGATTTACATTCTTTATGGTCTTGCAAATCATTATGACTACCTTCTCTTTTTTTCGTTGCGAGTATCGCACCGACAAATATTGGCATTAGGGAACATGTTCGAAAATGTGTGCCTTTGGAAGAGAAATAGAGAGCGCAATGGAAATAAAAAAAATCTCATTCTCTCGTTTTCACTGACAGTAAAAAAAAAGCAAAATACCTCGAAGCACGGGTAAATAGGAAAATGGGAAAAAAAACTTTACGAAACATTACGTGTCAGCCGAACGTCAACAAATGGTTTAACCGTAGCGAATTTCTAAACTTTTCTGACAGGCAAATACTTTTTTCTCTCTCGAGCATACGCTCTCGCAATGATTGTTCGTTTACTTACTTTTTGCGTTTTTTTTTCTTCATTTACCCCACGAGTTTGCTCATTTGAAGATCATAACAAACCAACGAACAAAACGCGCTTCTTTTCGATTTCGGTTTCGAACAGGCTCGACGACGATTGCAATGACAGAACAAAAAAAAACCTTAATGCCACCTAACTACGCGTGGGCGTCGAAAGCGAAAGGATCTTTTACCGTTTTTTTTTTGCTGCGTACAATTGAGGTGCTTAGAAGGAAATTGCTGTGCCCTCTGCCCGAAGGCGTACACAGTTCTATTTTCTTCTCCGTTCCCGAGACACCCGCGGTTGACCATCGTCAGTCGCAGCGCGTCCTTCCGGGCGAAACACATTCTCATATTTCAAAGCGGCAAAACTTCTGGCCTACCCATTCATGGGACGGCGAATGATTTATCTTGCTTTAATGTTGTTTTTTTTTTGGTCGGTGTATGCCTTCCTTCACACAGAAACCTATCGGAAACGACCTTGAAGAGGCGTAAGCGTCTCTCGCAGCTTACACGCACACAAGCGCGCGCGCGCACGCTTCAGGGGCAGTGAGACGAGTTCCATTAGGCCATGCGTTCTTTCTTGGCCGTAAGTCTGCCAACGTGTACCGACAAAACGAGACCTACCCGACCGAAGCAAACGCCCACAACGCCCACAGCACCTACGTCTCGTCTCGAGGGCGAAAATTTGGATCAAATTTCCCACGTTTATGCGGCAGAAGGGCCATGAACATGACCATGACATCGAGGCGAAAGTACAGTGGGGTAACAATACGCTCTAACTCGGGCAACATTTCGCCGCCGAAAAAAAACACACACAAAAGCATCCCACACACATACACACGCGCACGCCAAAAGCTGGAGCCGCGTGCATTTACGTGGAACAAACAAGGAAAAGGACGAAAATAAGCCCACCAAAGCACCGAAGAGACCCCACAGCAAGAGAGAAACCCGACCGTTGGAGCCGTGAATGAGGTATGAAGAGGAAGAAGCAATGACTTCTTTTTGCGCACACCACCACCACCACCACCACTGCTGCGAAATGAAATTGACTGTAACGAATAAAAATGTCTCATGTTATGCGCCGCCCACGCCTCCCTCCTCCCCCTTTCTACTGGGAAGCGTGGGAATCCATTTTCACTTCGGATGCGAGGAAAAAAAAAGCGCGCGCAGGAAACAAATACCATCAATAAAATTTGAATATTTCCCCGACCCGCGAAAGCTACCGGAATTGAGATGTGTTTCGCTGAGATTGAGCAACGCACAACCCCAGGAACGTATTGGCCCCGTGTGAGTTTGTGTGTGTGTGTGTGCGTGCGAAAGGAAAATGCGTGAACCATCAAAATTGCCAATATTTCAATCCATCAACAAGAAATCGAAACGAAAGGCCCCCAACGGGAACCCTCCTAACGATGCGACAATTGGGCCTGAAATGAGCGGACGGGGAAAAGGATGACGACGGGCGCGTGTCGACGACCGGAAGCACGGGAGACGCGTACGAGCTGAAATATTTATTCGAGTCAAGCTGAACATCAACGCCGGACGGGGCGGCCTCGAAGGGTAATCGGTTTTGCTCCGAAGGGTTGGATTTTTTTTGTTGCGTCTTTCGGAATTTCGTGCGAACGGGTAGAACGACGGGCTCATTAGTTTGAGTGGGTCCAAGGACGAAAAATACAGCGACACGGTTGCTTTCTTACGCTCGCGCGTGTGGGAGGAATGCGACAACGGAAAACATACCGTATACGTCTTTTCGAACCGTGTTTACAAATAGCGTACACAGTTTATTGCGTACATCTTAACAGTAGACAAGTGTGTGATTTATGATCTTTTATTTGTTAGTGTACGTATCGAGCTCTGCGGCATCGATATCGGTTCTACAGAATAATTGGTAAAGGCAACGCCCAGAACGCAGCAGAAGAAGGATCAAATCTCGAAGGGAGCAACAAAAAATCAACACGAAATGTTTACAATGTCCAAAGATTTTGGATTCAAATGTACCTTTCTATGCGAATTGCATGATTTAAGGCGCAAATTTACTTCTTCAGCCTGAAACTATGCAATTCTCTGTTAATGCTGTTTTGTTGCTTATTTATCAAAAAGTGTAAAATTATGCTGACTGGAAGCATTTTTTTGCATACAAGTGGTAGCAAATAAATCACAAGAATGACAGCATAATATTTTCTTATAAAATGGCTGTAAGTATGCAATTCCCACTTCTAACACACTACTAATGCTCTTACACCCTTTATGTATCCAATTTTGTGAAGTATTGGAGGTTAGTCCCAAACAAAAATCGTTACATAAAGGATAGCAAGTCGTTCGCACAGTGATATGTCAGAGCAAAATTACTGCAATCTGTTTAGACATTGGCCGTGTCACACACAAGCAATCACTCCAAATATCTCCGTTTATTACAAACCATTATCGAAAGTGAGTACGTGCGTACTCTAGCGTTGGACCGATGTTATGTCCTGGAAGCCGCGGTTTACTTGATCGTTTCGCGTTTGGCCAGCCATTTGTGTTGCCGGTAGCCGTCATAAGTCAACGAAAGTGTCTCCCACCCGAGACTTTGGTGGAAGGATGTCAGTACATAAGTCCACCGCTTCTACCAACCGCATGACAAACGATCATGGGTCACAAAACGCTATGCGGGGGCCACCTTCCAGAGCCGGCGGATGTTATCTCACCATAGTATTTTCAGTGAAGCCAGCAAGAGGATGAAGCCAGTGAAGCCAGCAAGATTTTGGATTCAATAAAAGTCACACGGAACGCGTTTAGGTATACTTCTCCTGGAGCACGAAGTCAGTACAGCGAAAATCGGAACGTTCGCGGACGGTCCAATAAAACAATATTGGACTTGATGAAGCCAAAAGAAAAACGTGTCCAATGTCTCGTTTATTAGAACGCGCTGCCTGTACCGCGGGTTTTACATGGTGCACCAGCATGGAAAGGAGAGAAAGCACGTATTCATCCGTGTTCGAATCCATGTTCGTATAAATTCTCCCCGGCGGTGTGAAACGCACGGTGCTCCCTAGTTACGTGCATCGGTACGACGCAATCTCCGCGCAAGTGAGGTTGGATCGGTACACACGCTGGCCCTTAACATCAAACGTTACCTTTTTAATCACCTGCTACGCTCGTTCCTGCGAAACTGTCCCCCGTGGCAGAGTTACGCGTACCAATTTGCGGTCGGTGGGTGGATTACAACAACTGCAAAAAAAACTGGGCAAAAGGATATGAGATGATCCAGACGCATCTGTAAAAAACCGTTGTATCGGCTTGCACCAGGTGCAGGACTCAGCGTAGGTGTTTTTTAATGTTTGATACCAATGTTTCATGCCCAATGTAGCAAGGATCCTTCAAGGTCCCATCCATAAGTTCAATAGGTGTATGCATTCCGATTATGCCGTTTTTGTTTTACATCGGCTTGAGAGAAGAACTATTAACGTAACATAGTAAGTGAGGAAACATACATGAGATACACACATTAAATGGAGCATTTTTCATCAAAATAATACTAAACTCTAGTTATACAAAGTTTAAATGCACACACCTTTGTGCACACACCAATTTTAAAGATTTAATTTCAACAGGAAAACTAACCTAACGTCGCACGTTACAAAGGCTGCAACGCAACGGATATCTGTACTTTTGTACATCCGCAAACTAAACGACCCCATGCACCCACAGCAGCACAGTAAAGGGCACGGTTGCTGGACAGATGAGCAATAGAGGATTGCGCTTCACTGGAGCGCAAATTTCCTGCTCGCTGCAAACTGCAGCTTCCGCAAACGAGCCACGGCAGACGCGCTCCCGGTTCGTCCATTGTACCCATTGGTGCAGCTCTGCATCCTTGATGTCGGAATTCGCAGCGGAACACACATCGCGGCATCCGCGCATTTTCACGTTTCCGTTCAACGTGGGCGCGCACGTGTTTTCTTTTTTCTTTGCCTATTCGTCGGTTTCGGCGCGGAAAGAACATTAAGGAGCGCGCGATTGTGTGTGTGCGCGCAGGGGCCACAACACATTACGGAGGACGCTTGCTTGCCGAATCGAAAACAAACGATCGTTTCCAAATAAATGCTCACCGCTCGCAGTGCTGTCGTGGCTGGCGGGGCCATAAATTCATCTGTGTTTGGTCCGGTTGTATCCAGCGGGTAGCGGGAGCGCAACGAAACCGATGACCCAAAACGTTTGAAGCTGATTGCGAAAACAACGATTGCAAGCACACCGGCTGGAATGATGCTTGTCCATGTTTCTTATACTGTTGTATTATAAAGTGCTCTAGTATCTATATCGAGGACCTTAATTCGAGGAGCTGAATGCCATTTAGCAAACTAAATTAAACTAAATTAGCACCGTGTTCAATTCTTGGTAGCTATTGGAGTTGTCATTGACTCCTTCATTCACTTATTGTGTTAGTTTATTAAATAATTCGATAATTTGTTTATTTATGTTTATTTATGATATCCACTCGACTATTCAAACAGTGTTTTCCATTTTTCTTATTATTTTCTTATTATATACCAGCTACTGGCCAAATCGCCAACATGCGGAAGATCCTTGCGAAGA
>KZ072501.1:94340-113886 GCA_002091845.1 Anopheles cracens
GAGAACTCTCTACACTTAAAACAAAACACTGAACTGCCGTATAATAATGGTGTAATATCCTGAAAAATCCTTCAAATACGACAAACCTTTGAAACAATCCTTCAATATAAATATAATAATCAATAAACAAATAACTAAAATATTTTTACTAAGTAATAGACGATCATATTTGAGAAAGGCAGTAATATCCTTTTATGCTCAGACTACTATAAGTTAATAACCTTACATCATCATTTCGTATGGTAAATAAAACTTCGAATGTTGCTATCAACGTCATAAAATAAAACCCTAAAAAGAGAGATTGCCTGATGTTATTTTGAAAATTCTGAATCAATCGTATTGCATACTGTTTTTTTTACGTTGCAGGGAAAGATTATCCCACTCCTAATTACAGGTCGCCTGCGGTCGCCGAAGGCAAAATCGAAGCGAATCCTTCTGATCATTTCATAATGCGCTTATGATGCGACTAGCGGTGCCACCCACATTCACATATTCCATATCCAGCAAATCCCTGCTTTTCGCTAAATCTCTTCCTGTATCCTGTGCTGCCACAGTCCAGTCAACCCACACATACCCAACTCACACACAAACAATCACATCGAACTACCACAATCCTGCACCGGCTGCAAAAATTGCCCACGAAGGATAGAGTGGGGAGAGAGAGAGAAAAAAAAAATGAAACCAAACGGAAGGCATTCTAAGCTTTTCGACCGAAGGCGCGGCTGCATCATTTCCCGTTCAGTTAGGCCGTAACCGGAACGGAAAATATGGCGCTCACACACACACACACCCGGGGAGGACGGGGGAACAGGGCGGAGAAAGTTCAAACACGCTCACGAATACTAATATTTGTGCGGAAAATTAAGTCTCCACAGCCCTCGGGGATTGCGGAACGCCCGGGATAGCCGATACGGGAGGCGAATAGGGAATATACGCCGCTTCCAAGCACCACCGCGGGAAAGCCACTAACTGCAGCCATGTCGCAAACTCTCTACACTTAAAACAAAACACTGAACTGCCGTATAATAATGGTGTAATATCCTGAAAAATCCTTCAAATACGACAAACCTTTGAAACAATCCTTCAATATAAATATAATAATCAATAAACAAATAACTAAAATATTTTTACTAAGTAATAGACGATCATATTTGAGAAAGGCAGTAATATCCTTTTATGCTCAGACTACTATAAGTTAATAACCTTACATCATCATTTCGTATGGTAAATAAAACTTCGAATGTTGCTATCAACGTCATAAAATAAAACCCTAAAAAGAGAGATTGCCTGATGTTATTTTGAAAATTCTGAATCAATCGTATTGCATACTGTTTTTTTTACGTTGCAGGGAAAGATTATCCCACTCCTAATTACAGGTCGCCTGCGGTCGCCGAAGGCAAAATCGAAGCGAATCCTTCTGATCATTTCATAATGCGCTTATGATGCGACTAGCGGTGCCACCCACATTCACATATTCCATATCCAGCAAATCCCTGCTTTTCGCTAAATCTCTTCCTGTATCCTGTGCTGCCACAGTCCAGTCAACCCACACATACCCAACTCACACACAAACAATCACATCGAACTACCACAATCCTGCACCGGCTGCAAAAATTGCCCACGAAGGATAGAGTGGGGAGAGAGAGAGAAAAAAAAGATGAAACCAAACGGAAGGCATTCTAAGCTTTTCGACCGAAGGCGCGGCTGCATCATTTCCCGTTCAGTTAGGCCGTAACCGGAACGGAAAATATGGCGCAAAACATACGAACCTATCTCATTGGAATGAAACTCAAAGTTAGTGTCATAAAAGAATCACGAAGATGTTTGGAAAGAAACCCGGTTATGTTTAAACGTAGCCTATTTATCAATCACTTTCATAAAAATTCAAATATCACCCAACACCTTATTTTCTCCTACAATCCAGTCAAGTTGTATCCCAGTGCTCGAACGGCATGCGAGACACCCATGTTTTGCATAATCCCCACGTGTGATGACAGTGTTCAATTTGAGGTTGCGAATTTTCAATGTACCTGCTATTGGTATTGGCAGATATAACAAAGGAATTTTTCGCTTAGGCTGACATCAGACGATAGCAGCCAGATAAGTACCGACACCGTCAGGCGTGAGGTTGTTCACATATTGAACGTCTTTTAGGCTCCTGTCGAAGCGTTTGATGTTTGCACACATTGGTTGCCGTTCAACAACTAGACGCAACCAATCAATCTATTGACACTTTTTGGAACGTTTTTGAAGGATATCGTGTTGAAGACAGATATGGTTTAGTATTAACCCGTTTCCAAACGTACCGCGATTATCGCGCTGCACCACACGATCCGCATTATTTAAGACTATTAACGTTTTCCTCACACACAAATATATTAATTAAAATAATGGTTATTTTATTAATTATGAAATGCTGTTGTGAACATTTTTTTTAATCATTCCAAATATTTTAAATGTTTTATTTTTACTTCAGAAGAATAAACAAAACGTCTCATTTGGTCTTTTGCAAAAAAATGACACAAGCATATCAAGAGCCAAACATTTTTTTTGTCAAGCGTTTACTGAAAACGGTTCATAGTGTTGATTGCGTTGCCTAACTAGTTAGGATCGTCTGACGCTAGCTTTAGCATAAAGGAGAACTGTTGAAAGCAGCTTATAATATCGACCGAAGAATAAATCGATCCGATTTAAATTTGACAATCAGATTGTTCTGAGAACTAAAGCATTTGCAGAAGTCATATAAAAAATAATCCCCTAAAGTTGAAAAATAAATAAATTCAAATACTCGTTATCTAACCATGTTCAAATAATCTATTGCCATCGATGACAAAATAAAACCATGCCAGATTGTTACATGGACTGCAATTTTCGTATGCAGATGCAAAATTTACACCCAGCCAATTCCAATTCCGCCGGTTTCGATTTGTTTGTGCATGTTCTTCGGTTCAACTCCTTGCCCACCCGCCGGCCGGTTGCAGTAGTTTTGTTTGTCCTTTCCCTTCGCGCTTTGCATATTGCATCGAACCGAAAATTGTCGAACGCCAAAAGCCGAACATCCGCGTTCGGCGCGAAAGGGCAAAAAGAGAAGTCGCTACGACGATCATTGGCACCTATAGCGCGAACATCACCGCGAATGGCCCGTCGCGCGCACAGGTTGGCACAAATTTACATACAGAGCGAATTTTCACAGTTCAATACCGAACTGTCTGCCCCACACCCCTCTCCTTCCCGCTTCCGTTTAATCCCCCGCCGGTTCGTTCGGTTCGTCCAAAGAAGGTCAAGTCCCGGTGGAGTATGTCGCAATCGGCATTAGTGAACGGGGGTTGTGTCGGAGCAAAAAAAAACTAGGGGAAAACTCGCAATCGCAATGCCAGCGTACGCTGACAGTTTGGCGACAAGTGAGCTTTACCCAAGGCAAAGACAACTCCCCGTCTCTCTCTCTGCCTTCCGCGGGACTTCACCTCGACGAAAAATACAGAAAGCGTGCGAAAAGCGAACTGGAACAGTCGGCACAATATTAGCTTCATGGATTTTATCTCCCTCAACAGCAAGAGGACTCTGCCTCTGCCAAAGGACCATTTTCCAACCCTGGCACGAGCCACCGGTGGTACACGATTTGCTCCGGTGTGCTATCACTCCAAACAGGGAGAGACATCCCTTCATCGATTGCAGCCCTGCAACTGAAGCATTCCTGTGGCAGTGCATCCTGCCAAGTGAGAACCCGCCCGGTCGCCATTGGAACGGGGTCGTATGAAAGTTAAAGCGCCATACCAGCAGCGACAGGAGCTGCTGCAGACAGCGAATGCAAGAAAGAAGCCACCGAAAAACGTGCCGCAAATGATGTGGAAATTTGCACCGAACATACCCGAAGAATAAATCGATCCGATTTAAATTTGACAATCAGATTGTTCTGAGAACTAAAGCATTTGCAGAAGTCATATAAAAAATAATCCCCTAAAGTTGAAAAATAAATAAATTCAAATACTCGTTATCTAACCATGTTCAAATAATCTATTGCCATCGATGACAAAATAAAACCATGCCAGATTGTTACATGGACTGCAATTTTCGTAGTTTTGAAATCGTTTTTTGTTTGGTGCGGTGAGCAGCTATCCCGGAACAGATTTAGAGCTAGGAGTTTCCAAACAACCACAGCGACACGATGCATTTCAATTGTACTTATTTATCGTGGCAATAAGAACGTGACCTTCTTGTTGCTGCCTTACATTGTGGTGCTGCGCACGAGAGGAATTCCATATTAGAAAATTAACTACCGATAACGTGTATGACGCTTATCTTCAGCTTCACCGCAGACAAACCTCCTCGGTACACCAGGCCCGGTATCTCGCTGGGTGGTGGATCTGGGTTAGGGAAACACGCTGCGACCGATAAGCAAGCTTAGGGCGGGAGTTATCTCCGGGATGGCATTGTATCCAATGCGCCCGTCGCATACGCTTTCGCCTTTCGACAAGCCTTCCAGGTGCTAACTTGTTTGCAAAAGAGAGCTTGCGTTGTCTTTGCCCGTCGTCGCTTCACTAGGAGCGGCTAGTGCTGGTTACGTGAACGCTCCCACCGGGGGAAAGGCAGCTACCGGGTGGTGTCTTTTTTCACATGCAGTGTTAGTTGCGTTGCACCCTGCGGATGGGTACGGTGGGTGTGTATTTGCATCAGAAAATTGTGTGGTACTGTTCGAAACGGTGCCTTAGTGATTTTGGCCGTGGTGAAAGTTAGTGGCGAAGTTGTGGAGAGTTCTAACATCTTCTGCTGTGAGTGTGTGTGTTACACTTTGCTGATTTGTTGATCTTATTGTGCAAATGTGAAGTATGATAATAGTTGTGATTTAATCGAGCCCGTCCGGTGCAAGTGATTTGAGGCAATCGTTGTCTTAAAAGTGTTTGAAGAAGAAATGCGTTTTAAAGTTTAGTGAATCTAATGATTTGCTATTGATGAGACAAAGCAATGATGGCTTCAATCCTCGGTCGAAGAAGTGAAGTGAAGATGTTTAAAAGCCTGCAGCTTCCACACGCTGAAGGCAAGTAAACATTTACTCACACTATGAAGTAAACATTACCTCAACTGGCGTGCATATGGCAGGCAGCTATTCATACACGTGAACGTAAGAGTGGGAATGTTAAGCAAAGTGTAACATCTGCAATTGAAGGTTCATTTAGCGATCGAGTAAAAGTTTATTTTATTATGCATAGTGATTTTTTATGCATAGCGTCCATTTTATTGCAAAATTATGCATATCATCCATCGGCATGTGAAGTGTTTGGTCTCAACAGATAGGGAGTTGATGAATTGTGGAATGTTTTTCCGTGTGAACACTTTACTGATTTAATTATTTGTTATAAATTTCTTCCTTGTTGGAAACATTTTCACGATGAAACTGAAGAGCAGTGAATTTTCTAATGTCAGTGAATTTTGTTAGTTTTCATTAAAAGCTTAAAAACTGGGCAGTTTAATAGTTAAAGCGTTTGTCATGCAAATTACTTACTTTTGGGTTGATATCGTGAATTGCGCCAAAAAGTATGCAATTCGCATCACGCAATTCACAAACGCACCGTACTTTGCCGCTGAGAAATATCCGCGAAAATTAAATGTATTTCTTATATATACATTTAATTTCCGTTCAATATAAATGTATTTCCGTGCTAGGGTAAACTTTGTCAAATTCTTGTAGGGTTATAAATGATTCCTGAAGATCACTAAGGCTCAATTAGTGGAACAATCGAAATTAAGTTCTATTATTAAGTTAACTATGATTGACTAATTTGTTTGATAATTAAGTTGATCACGGTTTTGCAAAACCATGCGACGGGTGCGCACCTTATGGTTTCCATCCTGTTCCCATTTATTGTGCTGCTTCGGTCGCTTTATTTTTCACCACGCGACAGAGTTTATCTTCTCCCCGTTTAATGACGTCATTATTACGGCGGGATGCTACATACGCAAGGCTGGCGAATTGTGTGTTTTTTTTTCTCGGTTACATCTAATGGAGAGGAATTAACTTCCTGCGAAAGACCGGCAACATATGCATTTTAGTTGAAGTTACTTTTAAAAATTATTATAAATTATATTTCTTCAGGAGGAAAGATTGTTTTTATAACAGAATTCTGTGAAAATATAATTCGATTCAGATTGAATGGAAAACATTCATCGGCACCATATTCGGGACCATTGCCGCAGTCATAAGCGCACGAACGCGGAACGGATGAGAGATAGCAATGCGGTTACGTTATGAAGGCATTTAAATAAGTCTCCTCCCCCCATAGGGAAGGGGCGGGTGAAGCGCATAGAAGGTATGTTCGGTGCAAATTTCCACATCATTTGCGGCACGTTTTTCGGTGGCTTCTTTCTTGCATTCGCTGTCTGCAGCAGCTCCGGAACGGATGAGAGATAGCAATGCGGTTACGTTATGAAGGCATTTAAATAAGTCTCCTCCCCCCATAGGGAAGGGGCGGGTGAAGCGCATAGAAGGTATGTTCGGTGCAAATTTCCACATCATTTGCGGCACGTTTTTCGGTGGCTTCTTTCTTGCATTCGCTGTCTGCAGCAGCTCCTGTCGCTGCTGGTATGGCGCTTTAACTTTCATACGACCCCGTTCCAATGGCGTCCGGGCGGGTTCTCACTTGGCAGGATGCACTGCCACAGGAATGCTTCAGTTGCAGGGCTGCAATCGATGAAGGGATGTCTCTCCCTGTTTGGAGTGATAGCACACCGGAGCAAATCGTGTACCACCGGTGGCTCGTGCCAGGGTTGGAAAATGGTCCTTTGACAGAGGCAGAGTCCTCTTGCTGTTGAGGGAGATAAAATCCATGAAGCTAATATTGTGCCGACTGTTCCAGTTCGCTTTTCGCACGCTTTCTGTATTTTTCGTCGAGGTGAAGTCCCGCGGAAGGCAGAGAGAGAGACGGGGAGTTGTCTTTGCCTTGGGTAAAGCTCACTTGTCGCCAAACTGTCAGCGTACGCTGGCATTGCGATTGCGAGTTTTCCCCTAGTTTTTTTTTGCTCCGACACAACCCCCGTTCACTAATGCCGATTGCGACATACTCCACCGGGACTTGACCTTCTTTGGACGAACCGAACGAACCGGCGGGGAATTAAACGGAAGCGGGAAGGAGAGGGGTGTGGGGCAGACAGTTCGGTATTGAACTGTGAAAATTCGCTCTGTATGTAAATTTGTGCCAACCTGTGCGCGCGACGGGCCATTCGCGGTGATGTTCGCGCTATAGGTGCCAATGATCGTCGTAGCGACTTCTCTTTTTGCCCTTTCGCGCCGAACGCGGATGTTCGGCTTTTGGCGTTCGACAATTTTCGGTTCGATGCAATATGCAAAGCGCGAAGGGAAAGGACAAACAAAGCTGCTGCAACCGGCCGACGGGTGGGCAAGGAGTTGAACCGAAGAACATGCACAAACAAATCGAAACCGGCGGAATTGGAATTGGCTGGGTGTAAATTTTGCATCTGCATACGAAAATTGCAGTCCATGTAACAATCTGGCATGGTTTTATTTTGTCATCGATGGCAATAGATTATTTGAACATGGTTAGATAACGAGTATTTGAATTTATTTATTTTTCAACTTTAGGGGATTATTTTTTTTATATGACTTCTGCAAATGCTTTAGTTCTCAGAACAATCTGATTGTCAAATTTAAATCGGATCGATTTATTCTTCGGTCGATATTATAAGCTGCTTTCAACAGTTCTCCTTTATGCTAAAGCTAGCGTCAGACGATCCTAACTAGTTAGGCAACGCAATCAACACTATGAACCGTTTTCAGTAAACGCTTGACAAAAAAATTGTTTGGCTCTTGATATGCTTGTGTCAATTTTTTGCAAAAGACCAAATGAGACGTTTTGTTTATTCTTCTGAAGTAAAAAAAAACATTTAAAATGTTTGGAATTATTTAAAAAAAATGTTCCCAACAGCATTTCATAATTAATAAAATAACCATTATTTTAATTAATATATTTGTGTGTGAGGAAAACGTTAATAGTCTTAAATAATGCGGATCGTGTGGTGCAGCGCGATAATCGCGGTACGTCTGGAAACGGTTTAATACCAAACTATATCTGTCTTCAACACGATATCCTTCAAAAACATTCAAAAAAGTGTCAATAGATTGATTGGTTGCGTCTAGTTGTTGAACGGCAACCAATGTGTGCAAACATCAACGTCGCTATTTTATTATGTGTTTTTTCTTGGAACACTTCGCGGCGATGATCCATATTTCGTCTCGGTGGGTAAAGTTTATGCAGCCATTTGTAGGAACTACTACACCACCGTAAGAAGATGATTGTAATGGTGCGCCAAGTCAACCGGAGCGCACCATAAATTGAATGGGGGAGAAGCTGGCAAAACAAAACAGCAGCAAAAAAAAACCCAACACGAGCATAATAAATGGCTGGACGCGCGTTGCTTTTTCGGTTTTGATTTCTTTTCCATTTGGATGATAATTTAAGGATTTTATTTTCCGGATTATCATCTCTTTCGACGCTCGGTTGGAAGAAGTGAATGCGTGTTTTGATGGTGGGATGCTATGTTTTTCTTCCATTTCTGCGAATGAGTTTGAAGTTCTGCGCGTCTCGGCTTTTTGTGCGATGTAGTGCAGCTTTTTTCTTTCTTTGGCGTCTTTTTGTGCGCTCTCTTTATAGTAGTTTTGTTTCTACTATATTATAACTCGCCGTTGGCGCCAAAGGATGATTATTTGTTTGTTTTGCGCTTTAATATCTGTGGAGTTGTTTTCTCTTGTTTTCTGATTTCAGTTACTACATTTTTGTGGTTTATTTTGTGTTGATTCTAGTGTTTCATGTTAGAGTTATTCTAAATTTAGCAACTCTACTGGGGTTAATATGTTTTAACTAACACAGTACAGTATTTTTTCTGATGATATTGATATTTTTATCTCTTTTAGGATTTTTCTCTTGCTATTTTGGCTTCCTTTTCAGTATTTTACAGCCACGTTTTTATGTGCTATTTTTTCACCTGCCCTAATGCCGAGAGCGCCCATCAAAAGTGTCATTAAGGCGCATAAGGAGGAGCTCAACGAGTTGCTATTTTAACGTCACGATCGTAAAGCTACGAGGGAGGGAGAGATGGAGATCCATGCGACGGGTGCGCACCTTATGGTTTCCATCCTGTTCCCATTTATTGTGCTGCTTCGGTCGCTTTATTTTTCACCACGCGGAGAGCGCCCATCAAAAGTGTCATTAAGGCGCATAAGGAGGAGCTCAACGAGTTGCTATTTTAACGTCACGATCGTAAAGCTACGAGGGAGGGAGAGATGGAGATCCATGCGACGGGTGCGCACCTTATGGTTTCCATCCTGTTCCCATTTATTGTGCTGCTTCGGTCGCTTTATTTTTCACCACGCGACAGAGTTTATCTTCTCCCCGTTTAATGACGTCATTATTACGGCGGGATGCTACATACGCAAGGCTGGCGAATTGTGTGTTTTTTTTTCTCGGTTACATCTAATGGAGAGGAATTAACTTCCTGCGAAAGACCGGCAACATATGCATTTTAGTTGAAGTTACTTTTAAAAATTATTATAAATTATATTTCTTCAGGAGGAAAGATTGTTTTTATAACAGAATTCTGTGAAAATATAATTCGATTCAGATTGAATGGAAAACATTCATCGGCACCATATTCGGGACCATTGCCGCAGTCATAAGCGCACGAACGCGGAACGGATGAGAGATAGCAATGCGGTTACGTTATGAAGGCATTTAAATAAGTCTCCTCCCCCCATAGGGAAGGGGCGGGTGAAGCGCATAGAAGGTATGTTCGGTGCAAATTTCCACATCATTTGCGGCACGTTTTTCGGTGGCTTCTTTCTTGCATTCGCTGTCTGCAGCAGCTCCTGTCGCTGCTGGTATGGCGCTTTAACTTTCATACGACCCCGTTCCAATGGCGTCCGGGCGGGTTCTCACTTGGCAGGATGCACTGCCACAGGAATGCTTCAGTTGCAGGGCTGCAATCGATGAAGGGATGTCTCTCCCTGTTTGGAGTGATAGCACACCGGAGCAAATCGTGTACCACCGGTGGCTCGTGCCAGGGTTGGAAAATGGTCCTTTGACAGAGGCAGAGTCCTCTTGCTGTTGAGGGAGATAAAATCCATGAAGCTAATATTGTGCCGACTGTTCCAGTTCGCTTTTCGCACGCTTTCTGTATTTTTCGTCGAGGTGAAGTCCCGCGGAAGGCAGAGAGAGAGACGGGGAGTTGTCTTTGCCTTGGGTAAAGCTCACTTGTCGCCAAACTGTCAGCGTACGCTGGCATTGCGATTGCGAGTTTTCCCCTAGTTTTTTTTTGCTCCGACACAACCCCCGTTCACTAATGCCGATTGCGACATACTCCACCGGGACTTGACCTTCTTTGGACGAACCGAACGAACCGGCGGGGAATTAAACGGAAGCGGGAAGGAGAGGGGTGTGGGGCAGACAGTTCGGTATTGAACTGTGAAAATTCGCTCTGTATGTAAATTTGTGCCAACCTGTGCGCGCGACGGGCCATTCGCGGTGATGTTCGCGCTATAGGTGCCAATGATCGTCGTAGCGACTTCTCTTTTTGCCCTTTCGCGCCGAACGCGGATGTTCGGCTTTTGGCGTTCGACAATTTTCGGTTCGATGCAATATGCAAAGCGCGAAGGGAAAGGACAAACAAAGCTGCTGCAACCGGCCGACGGGTGGGCAAGGAGTTGAACCGAAGAACATGCACAAACAAATCGAAACCGGCGGAATTGGAATTGGCTGGGTGTAAATTTTGCATCTGCATACGAAAATTGCAGTCCATGTAACAATCTGGCATGGTTTTATTTTGTCATCGATGGCAATAGATTATTTGAACATGGTTAGATAACGAGTATTTGAATTTATTTATTTTTCAACTTTAGGGGATTATTTTTTTTATATGACTTCTGCAAATGCTTTAGTTCTCAGAACAATCTGATTGTCAAATAACTATGATTGACTAATTTGTTTGATAATTAAGTTGATCACGGTTTTGCAAAACATGTTGAAATAATACTTTGGAATTCATCTTAAATATTACGTTTCCTATATCCTATGAAAAGGAAGATTTCAGAAAAATACGTTTTTCTATACGCTTTGTTTGGTCATAATTTTCAATGAATTTTGTTTTCTATTTTCTTCAAAATACGTGGATGAATCGCTTGATTGTGCTCTGGTGGAATGATGGTATCTTATTCCTAAAGTGATTCTCATCCCAACAAATTACTATTCATAAATGAGCGTGCGAAAGTGGAGGCCAATTTTCATAGCCATAATGGTGTTTTTCGGTGCCGTTGTTTGATGTTTGTGTACAAATTTCAAAATCATCTTATGTTTTTTTACCGCAACGATCCCAAAACAGGACACTACCACAGGTCCATTAGTTCCCCCGCTAGTTTCGCGACGTTGCGTTTCTCGTCGCTATTTTATTATGTGTTTTTTCTTGGAACACTTCGCGACGATGATCCATATTTCGTCTCGGTGGGTAAAGTTTATGCAGCCATTTGTAGGAACTACTACACCACCGTAAGAAGATGATTGTAATGGTGCTGGGCGCTGGTGTGCGCCAAGTCAACCGGAGCGCACCATAAATTGAATGGGGGAGAAGCTGGCAAAACAAAACAGCAGCAAAAAAAAACCCAACACGAGCATAATAAATGGCTGGACGCGCGTTGCTTTTTCGGTTTTGATTTCTTTTCCATTTGGAAGATAATTTAAGGATTTTATTTTCCGGATTATCATCTCTTTCGACGCTCGGTTGGAAGAAGTGAAGGCGTGTTTTGATGGTGGGATGCTATGTTTTTCTTCCATTTCTGCGAATGAGTTTGAAGTTCTGCGCGTCTCGGCTTTTTGTGCGATGTAGTGCAGCTTTTTTCTTTCTTTGGCGTCTTTTTGTGCGCTCTCTTTATAGTAGTTTTGTTTCTACTATATTATAACTCGCCGTTGGCGCCAAAGGATGATTATTTGTTTGTTTTGCGCTTTAATATCTGTGGAGTTGTTTTCTCTTGTTTTCTGATTTCAGTTACTACATTTTTGTGGTTTATTTTGTGTTGATTCTAGTGTTTCATGTTAGAGTTATTCTAAATTTAGCAACTCTACTGGGGTTAATATGTTTTAACTAACACAGTACAGTATTTTTTCTGATGATATTGATATTTTTATCTCTTTTAGGATTTTTCTCTTGCTATTTTGGCTTCCTTTTCAGTATTTTACAGCCACGTTTTTATGTGCTATTTTTTCACCTGCCCTAATGCCGAGAGCGCCCATCAAAAGTGTCATTAAGGCGCATAAGGAGGAGCTCAACGAGTTGCTATTTTAACGTCACGATCGTAAAGCTACGAGGGAGGGAGAGATGGAGATCCATGCGACGGGTGCGCACCTTATGGTTTCCATCCTGTTCCCATTTATTGTGCTGCTTCGGTCGCTTTATTTTTCACCACGCGACAGAGTTTATCTTCTCCCCGTTTAATGACGTCATTATTACGGCGGGATGCTACATACGCAAGGCTGGCGAATTGTGTGTTTTTTTTTCTCGGTTACATCTAATGGAGAGGAATTAACTTCCTGCGAAAGACCGGCAACATATGCATTTTAGTTGAAGTTACTTTTAAAAATTATTATAAATTATATTTCTTCAGGAGGAAAGATTGTTTTTATAACAGAATTCTGTGAAAATATAATTCGATTCAGATTGAATGGAAAACATTCATCGGCACCATATTCGGGACCATTGCCGCAGTCATAAGCGCACGAACGCGGAACGGATGAGAGATAGCAATGCGGTTACGTTATGAAGGCATTTAAATAAGTCTCCTCCCCCCATAGGGAAGGGGCGGGTGAAGCGCATAGAAGGTATGTTCGGTGCAAATTTCCACATCATTTGCGGCACGTTTTTCGGTGGCTTCTTTCTTGCATTCGCTGTCTGCAGCAGCTCCTGTCGCTGCTGGTATGGCGCTTTAACTTTCATACGACCCCGTTCCAATGGCGACCGGGCGGGTTCTCACTTGGCAGGATGCACTGCCACAGGAATGCTTCAGTTGCAGGGCTGCAATCGATGAAGGGATGTCTCTCCCTGTTTGGAGTGATAGCACACCGGAGCAAATCGTGTACCACCGGTGGCTCGTGCCAGGGTTGGAAAATGGTCCTTTGACAGAGGCAGAGTCCTCTTGCTGTTGAGGGAGATAAAATCCATGAAGCTAATATTGTGCCGACTGTTCCAGTTCGCTTTTCGCACGCTTTCTGTATTTTTCGTCGAGGTGAAGTCCCGCGGAAGGCAGAGAGAGAGACGGGGAGTTGTCTTTGCCTTGGGTAAAGCTCACTTGTCGCCAAACTGTCAGCGTACGCTGGCATTGCGATTGCGAGTTTTCCCCTAGTTTTTTTTTGCTCCGACACAACCCCCGTTCACTAATGCCGATTGCGACATACTCCACCGGGACTTGACCTTCTTTGGACGAACCGAACGAACCGGCGGGGAATTAAACGGAAGCGGGAAGGAGAGGGGTGTGGGGCAGACAGTTCGGTATTGAACTGTGAAAATTCGCTCTGTATGTAAATTTGTGCCAACCTGTGCGCGCGACGGGCCATTCGCGGTGATGTTCGCGCTATAGGTGCCAATGATCGTCGTAGCGACTTCTCTTTTTGCCCTTTCGCGCCGAACGCGGATGTTCGGCTTTTGGCGTTCGACAATTTTCGGTTCGATGCAATATGCAAAGCGCGAAGGGAAAGGACAAACAAAGCTGCTGCAACCGGCCGACGGGTGGGCAAGGAGTTGAACCGAAGAACATGCACAAACAAATCGAAACCGGCGGAATTGGAATTGGCTGGGTGTAAATTTTGCATCTGCATACGAAAATTGCAGTCCATGTAACAATCTGGCATGGTTTTATTTTGTCATCGATGGCAATAGATTATTTGAACATGGTTAGATAACGAGTATTTGAATTTATTTATTTTTCAACTTTAGGGGATTATTTTTTTTATATGACTTCTGCAAATGCTTTAGTTCTCAGAACAATCTGATTGTCAAATTTAAATCGGATCGATTTATTCTTCGGTCGATATTATAAGCTGCTTTCAACAGTTCTCCTTTATGCTAAAGCTAGCGTCAGACGATCCTAACTAGTTAGGCAACGCAATCAACACTATGAACCGTTTTCAGTAAACGCTTGACAAAAAAATTGTTTGGCTCTTGATATGCTTGTGTCAATTTTTTGCAAAAGACCAAATGAGACGTTTTGTTTATTCTTCTGAAGTAAAAAAAAACATTTAAAATGTTTGGAATTATTTAAAAAAAATGTTCCCAACAGCATTTCATAATTAATAAAATAACCATTATTTTAATTAATATATTTGTGTGTGAGGAAAACGTTAATAGTCTTAAATAATGCGGATCGTGTGGTGCAGCGCGATAATCGCGGTACGTCTGGAAACGGTTTAATACCAAACTATATCTGTCTTCAACACGATATCCTTCAAAAACATTCAAAAAAGTGTCAATAGATTGATTGGTTGCGTCTAGTTGTTGAACGGCAACCAATGTGTGCAAACATCAAACGCTTCGACAGGAGCCTAAAAGACGTTCAATATGTGAACAACCTCACGCCTGACGGTGTCGGTACTTATCTGGCTGCTATCGTCTGATGTCAGCCTAAGCGAAAAATTCCTTTGTTATATCTGCCAATACCAACAGCAGGTACATTGAAAATTCGCAACCTCAAATTGAACACTGTGATCGCAATCGCTACAATCGCTGTAAGTACTGGATTGGCTAAAATCTTCTAAAATTTGTTTTAAAGCAATAGTTTCTATTATCTTTTCTAATGTCACGATGTAATTGCTTTGATCTATTTTTTAACTTTAAACACATTTTATATATTTGTTAAGGTCGTTATACGGGGTGTTATCTAAGTCAGGCACACCGTTAACCAGATTGTATTATGTGTTGATAAAAATAATCCAAATACTTTTGAAATGCACTAAAATTCAATGAAGTGCTGGGAAAAGATTTACTTGATTTTTAATACAGAAAGGTTTCTAACTTTTTTTTACTGTAGATTTAAAACGCCTTATGTTTTTGGTATCTCACAACTTAGTTGTTTGTTTATGGGATCTACTTTTTATGGTTTTGTTTCGCTTGAGAAAATAATAAATTAATTGGATTTAAAAATATGTTCAATTTATGTTGTATTTTATACTTTCAAGTTCTCATGAAGCTCCTATCATGCTCCTACGTCACATATGTGTGAGAGAACTGGCCAATTTGAGAAAGATTGCCTGTCATGTCGAACCAAACCTATGTGAGATAGATGAAACCCGAATAAAAAAATAACTATTTTGACCATGGGCATCATCATAGTTTCTCACGCCTGGTCCGCTCGCACCGAGACGATCGTTTTCGAGAAACGATTTTCACCTATCTACGATGGGGTTGACGCAAAAAAAAAAATAAATAAAAAATTGGCCACTCAAATCGGAGGCTAGCTTTTCGCCGATTTATTTGTTTGACCGGACCGAAAAGGCAATACCTTTCGAGGACCGGTGGGCAAGTAAAAGATATCCGCCAGCTTTACGCGCGGCTTATAAGAATTGCAAGCGAAAAACTGGGTTGAAAACAATATTCCTTCCCCTTCATCCGTTTATCTATACGAGGTTTCTTTGCCAGTCGTCCTTTTTTTTCTTTCCAGCCCCATCGTAAAACTCGTGGCCTCTGCTGCTGCTGCTGCATGTTGCGAGCAAAATATATTTATCATTCTGTGGCGGCTATCCTTTTCTGGCTGGGTGGAGACGGCTGCAGCTTCTGCGACATGGCTGCAGTTAGTGGCTTTCCCGCGGTGGTGCTTGGAAGCGGCGTATATTCCCTATTCGCCTCCCGTATCGGCTATCCCGGGCGTTCCGCAATCCCCGAGGGCTGTGGAGACTTAATTTTCCGCACAAATATTAGTATTCGTGAGCGTGTTTGAACTTTCTCCGCCCTGTTCCCCCGTCCTTCCCGGGTGTGTGCGCCATATTTTCCGTTCCGGTTACGGCCTAACTGAACGGGAAATGATGCAGCCGCGCCTTCGGTCGAAAAGCTTAGAATGATGAATGAATCTGAATGAATCCTAAATGAAAGATTCATGAATCTGAATCTCGTCGAAAGATTCATAAGACACAACACTAGTGTGAACCGATCGCAATCGCTACAATCGCTGTAAGTACTGGATTGGCTAAAATCTTCTAAAATTTGTTTTAAAGCAATAGTTTCTATTATCTTTTCTAATGTCACGATGTAATTGCTTTGATCTATTTTTTAACTTTAAACACATTTTATATATTTGTTAAGGTCGTTATACGGGGTGTTATCTAAGTCAGGCACACCGTTAACCAGATTGTATTATGTGTTGATAAAAATAATCCAAATACTTTTGAAATGCACTAAAATTCAATGAAGTGCTGGGAAAAGATTTACTTGATTTTTAATACAGAAAGGTTTCTAACTTTTTTTTACTGTAGATTTAAAACGCCTTATGTTTTTGGTATCTCACAACTTAGTTGTTTGTTTATGGGATCTACTTTTTATGGTTTTGTTTCGCTTGAGAAAATAATAAATTAATTGGATTTAAAAATATGTTCAATTTATGTTGTATTTTATACTTTCAAGTTCTCATGAAGCTCCTATCATGCTCCTACGTCACATATGTGTGAGAGAACTGGCCAATTTGAGAAAGATTGCCTGTCATGTCGAACCATACCTATGTGAGTTAGATGAAACCCGAATACAAAAATAACTATTTTGACCATGGGCATCGTCATAGTTTCTCACGCCTGGTCCGCTCGCACCGAGACGATCGTTTTCGAGAAACGATTTTCACCTATCTACGATGGGGTTGACGCAAAAAAAAAAATAAATAAAAAATTGGCCACTCAAATCGGAGGCTAGCTTTTCGCCGATTTATTTAAAGATTCATGAATCTATGGAGATTCATTAATCTCTAGGGATTTATGAATCCTATGAATCTCAATAGATTCATGAATCTCTAAAGATTAATGATTCTTTCAACGAAACGTGGGAAAAAAACATGTAAAAGTGCAATTGTTTGTTCGCTTGTTTGTTTTTACATATTTTTCCCACGTTTCGTTGAGAGATTCATGAGATTCATGAATCTTTAGAGATTCACGAGATTCATGAATCTTCTAGAGATTCCCCCCCCTCAAATGGAACAAATGTAACGCAAAGCCTAGAACGAAAGATAAGATTACGGTGCGGAAACCAACAGGAAGAAATACACGTCCATTGTTGAAAACCGGTCCAGAAGGAGACGTTATGTGTGCGCTTAGTTCATCCCGTAATGGAGCGCCTAATATACCGACATCACCTTGTCACATTAACGATTCCGAGCGGGTAGGAGCAGAAGCGCGGGAAGTGGTTAAGAAGGCGGTTCGGGATCTCTTCTTTCCATTCGGAAAAACCAGGCTCTTTGACTATCGTAATTGATTCGCCCGTAGCATCCGGATGCTTTCAGACCCGATTTTGCCGTGCATCCGTCCGACTTCCGGGTCCGGGAATAGCAGCATCCTTTTCTGTTTTCTTTTTCTTCTGGTGGTCGTGGCTGATGATCCTTCGATTTTATCCTTCCGTCACGTGTCTGTTGGATCTCTCGAGGACATGGAAGGTGAGAGGGGGACTACCCCAGAAAGGGGTAGGAACATATAAAATCCAAATGGAATGTAGATTGTATCGTGTCCGTTTTTTATGGATCGTGCATCTTTTTTCTTTCTCGGAACACATTTTACAGTCCTAGCTGGTAAGGGTTGTCTCTCGGCCTCTGATTTAGCTTTTCTATTGAAGTGCAATCGATTGGAAGAGTATGATTTGCTCTGGCAAACCGGTTTCAAACCCAAGATTTATTTTTAAACATATTTTTTTAAAATACCCAAAAATAGAAGTTTTAAAATAATTTCATTTTTATCAATGGAGGCGCCTGGTCGTTTATGATATTCAGTCAAAATCGGCCAACTCGTACGTTCGCTGAACGTACGCCCGGGGACTCATTTTTCTCTAATTTCCACTCATTTGGCACTCGTTACACTCATTTTTAATTTAATTTAAAATTATGTACAATAATGTGCATTAATGTCTGTTGTTAATTGTTCAACTAGAATTGAACATAAATATAAGTGCTTGTTTATATAATTTAAGATTGCAAAACGCGTAGAGTATTTGTGCCATCAATACATTTCATGCGCTGCGTGGATCAGTTCTCTATTTTCGTGCTCAAAACTAAATCTAATTCAGATAGAATGGAAAAGAAAAGCGAAAAAAAGCTCACGTACACGTGCCCGTGCGCGTGTGGTGGTGTGTTGGGAAACTTTTCGTTCGCTGGATCCATAACCGGCTGCTATACCGGAGCCCGTGTATTTGCGCTTGGCCTCCAAGGCTCTTGTTCAGTCGTTTGCGATTGTAGCGTGAGAACAGCGAGGGCACAGTACCCAGCGTTGGAAGTGGAGGGCTCAGAGGAACGCATACATGCACAACTAGGTCAAGTGTGTTTTCCGTGTGCCCAGCTGACGTGGGTAGCGTTGCAGCGCGGGCTGCCCGGCGCTAGAATGTGTGCGAAGAGGGCAGAGTTCGCCTCGGAAAGTGCTGACTTTTCGATGCCAAATCGATGACTGTTTGGCGATAACATTGGCACACACATCGGTACATTGGGCGTTTGTTGTTTGCTGCACAAGGACACACCGCCCTGTTGGTGCGCTTTTGGTTTTCCCATAGCTGTGTTGTTTGATACTACCCGAGGAGGAATTTTACGGCGATGGGTGGGGGAACATTGGAACGGAAAACATTTCGATGCCAAACTAAAAGAGCGAATTACATAAAAGGACACCAGTGGCAAATGTTACATGATATCTTCTGTTGTTGCATTTTGGACTTATTCTGGTAGCGGTGGTGTAGTGATGTCCCGAAATTGCAGGAATTAAAGTCCTTGTTAGACATTGCAACTACTTGTAAAGAGTGGTTTCTGCCGTTTCTCTCTTCGGTATCCCATTCGTCCTTATAACTACAAGCAAAGTATTGGTGGAAACATGAGTACAGGCGATAGCAAATGTCTTCTTCACATTCTGGATGTGAATCGGCTTATTTTCAACTATTCGTGGTAGTTCTGTTATTTGCATTTATGTTATCATTCTTCTCTTCACGTCAGTGTTTCTTTTCCTGCATCTTGTTCTGCATCTTGGGCATGTTTTATATTGGTACACATGAGCAAGGTCACACTTACTTACCTGCGACTTATTGGTAGTAGCTGCAACGCTCTGGCGCGACCAAAATATCCTAAGAAATGGGAAGTGCTGCAGGAAATTTCAGCCGCAATGCCGCTTGACAATATTTTACATGCCGCTTATTGTTAGCCGTGTCCGTGTGTTGATAATTTGGCACACGAATCCTGTCGGGACCACCGTGTTTAGGTCCGTAATAGATCCGTTTATAGGCGGCCGGTTTTGTGGTTGATACTTGTGCATGCCATATTTTTCGAAAATAATACTATCGC
>KZ072504.1:0-10333 GCA_002091845.1 Anopheles cracens
CTGGTGTTTAACAAACAGGAGCGGGGGGCAAAAAAACCCTCATTTTACTGTCTACGATGACACGACCCACCCGGGAGAAGGAGCCTACCTTGTAAGGGATGCACACAGACACACACACGCGTGCGTGCACCGAACGGAACTCCGTTCATGTACGGGGCGGAGTGCGGGCAGCGCTGCATATGTTCACTGCCACGGTCGAATATGTTTTAAGAAGAATCTCGACTCAAAACATCACCTGCGTGGTCTTTTTTTAACCAACAATTACAGCTCGAGACCTGCTGGAGCATAGACCTTGGGTGGTCCAGACATTGTTTCGGCGGTGAAACGTAGTTGATGAGCTTATATTTATAGCATCCGTCCTACGCTTCGTTGCAGCATAGCAGCTCCCCGGAAAGCAACGTCATCTAGGTCGCCGCAGTCGGAACCGTTGACCGATCACCGATCGGTTGGATCCATATCGTGCACTGATGGACCAAACAAAACATATCGCAGTGTGTCTGGGTGGGTTTTGAGGGAGCACAAAAACAGCTCTATGTTCCGTACGTTCTCTCCAACCATTTCCAATTCCTAGAACGTTCCACTGATGCCGGGTCGTCACGACTTCGCCGGAAGTAAGCAACGCACGTAGCGGGTGGTTCGCACCTTGCGACGATGAATCACAACCAGAAAAGGTGTTTTTGGAATGTTTTTTTTTTGCCGCACTGCTATCTGACAGCAAACCGGATAGCGTTCACGTCGCTGTAGCCAAATAACACAAACAGATACGATCGTAACCACTTCGGTGACGTCGGTTTGGGTTGGTTGTACACAGTAGTCTAATAGTACAATAACACTATTAAAAGAGAAACAAACACACTGGAGAGCTAAACTGAAGCACTGTTTGATCGACACCGGACGAGGGTCGCGAACACTTTTCTAACTGTCCCACCACGGGACTGTTAACGTAAATCAACTTCACATCCTTGCGTACCGAGCTACGGACGAAGGCAGGAGCATTGGTTCGGACGGAGTCACGCATTCGGTTTTGTTTTTTGCTTTCTTTTGACGTCTCCGCTCCGGACGGAAAGCACTTCCGGGCAGAGAGAGTAGTGGGCGGTGTACGTGCGTCGAATAAGCACTAAACTTCCTCAACACAGAAGCAGCCAAAGCCAACCACCGAAGTTCGCATGCGATTATGTGCACTTGCACTTTTAGCACGCCACCACAAGACGGTTTTTGCCTTTGCTGCGCATAAACGGTTCGGTGAGCAGTGAGTGGTGCAGAGAAATGGAACAATCTAGCTACGAAACCGGGGTAGAAAACGATCTTCGGCTACAGAAGGATTAGGATGTTGGGTTACGAACTGGGTAGCTATTTACAAACTTTACCTATTCCGTCCCTAAGTTCGGTATCGTACCAGACCGATAGGATTAAAGAAATTACCAGTTTTAAAATGTCACATATGTGGTCACGAACCACACGGTAACAACTTCTTGTCTACGGCACAGTAGACGATTATCGATCGTCTAATAATAATCGACTAATAACAAACCCCAAAAAGCGCGGGAAATGAGCTAACACGCGCCAGACACGCGGTAAGTGCGCGCCAAAACGAAGAAAATGTGAAGATTATATCTCGAACGAAAAAGCAAAAATTAAAACAGTTTGATAGCCCTGCGTAAATAAAACCAAACGCGCAGGGCCCAAACGGAAAGAAACGCATGATAATGAGTCACACGGCGTGTCCTGATGGTCAGAGTGAGACGATCACTCCATTGCAACCTTTAGGCCCGCGGTCGGACGAACGAACCCTCCGACGACATTAGCTTTGTTGAAATCCATCCAGGCACGCGCGTGCTCCTTGTGCCCCGGACAACCTGCCGCAAAGCGTTAACGCGTCCTCCTAACGAACCAGACCAGGTCGGCAACAAAAAGGTCCGAACGGTCCCTTACACCGACCGACCTGCTGACGCGTCCACGAGTCAAACGGATCGGGTGGGGAGAAAACTATAGCCAGCGTAAGATCGAATCAAAGAACAGGTGATAGAAATGTCGATGGCAGCACCACCGGCAGGATACACACCGTATGGACATGCAGTACGAGCAGCATCGTGATGTTTTGTGTGTGTGTTTTTGTAGTTTCATTGTAGCTTGCAACAGAAAGCGTAGCTCGAGCGTACAAGCACGTGCCAACCACGCAATGTAGAATAATTTCACATACTTTGGATCATTTTTGGGCAGCTTGCTGATGAGCCGGTAAACTGCACAACGTCTATCGAATGCATTGTCGTGTTTTCCCTTGCAAGTGAAACTTTGTTTGTGCTGGACACTTACCTGTGGAAGAAACAAAAACAAAAAAATGAGATAAGATTAGATGATGAAACTGTATGTTTGTGTTTTCGACGTACGTCGAATGGAAGAGGTTTCTAAGGATATTGGTAACCGCTTTTGGGTATTGGTATGTCCAAAAAATCAAATTTTATAAATTATCTACGGCATCATTGGAGTCACGTACTGCATTGTGAATGACGGAAACCTCAATATGCATATCTACATTACGAGAGTCATGGCCATCAAGAATCAAGAGAGAAAGAGGCAGAAAATCGACATATTCGAATCCCCAGCATCGTTGCAAGCAATTCAGAAAACGAGCTTAAACAATGTTCGGTGATTATTTTGGTTATCAATTTAACAATATAAATCAGAGGCACACACATACCACAAATACCACCAATTGTAATGCATCAGAAACATATGTGAGCAGCAAGAATGAATCATTCGATGCACATAAACACAACACAATTCTCAGTGCCGTCTGTTCGGTTCAACGACGAGTGACTAATAGAACATCAACACCCGGAGCTACTGCCGGGGATCGAATAGACGAGGTCTCCTTCCAAACAACATTCCTTTCCAACGCAGGCGACGGCATTAGTGACACTTTGCATCCAGCAAACCTTACCGTCTTTATGTGATCCGCCGAGTTGTACCCACAGACGAGCCCGCTCAGCATCATCTGCACCACGCCGGACGGTTTCTTCTGGTGCAACTCTAGGCTCGATTCCGTATGCATCAGAAAGATCGGTGAAGTACACGCGTTACGTACGACAGCCACTGCACGTTAAACACATATCCGACTAGCGACCAACAACACGACGTAAAACACTAAGGAACTATTTGCTCGCTGTTGCACTTCCACTACTGAACAATCACACCTCATCGTTGTGCAGCATTTGCTATAAAAAAAATCAACGTTCACTGACTAATGGTTCTCCCTGTCAAAGGATCTTTAGACGGCAGCGATCTACTGCTCAGGTTCCGTACTATCCCGTGGCCAAGTTATGATTAGTTGGTGCAGGTTGAGACTCCACCACTCAGCCTGCCGTGAACGCAGTAGAGTTGGAGAGAGTAAGAAGGAACGTTCCTTCAGCCATACGGTGGTACCGAGAAACCTGCCTTTCGTCGTTTCCGACGCATCAGCGCTCGATGACAGAACTTCTCAATCATGCATCAGATAAGGCCCCACCATCGCCAGCCAGTGCGATATTGGACACGGTTTACGTAGGGTCCCGTAAAGAGACCATGCATTCTTCACTGTGTTCGTTTGGTGACTCGGAATCGGACCACATCTCTTATCAGATAAGCACGCGACTCGGCAGACCCGGGGACTGGGAGTTATTCTGTTTGATTTGAGCAGACGTTCGCAGGTCGTGTTATAGCAATAGCGCAATAACTCACAAGAACATCGCAAGGATGTTGTAGAAGAGCTTCACAAATTATCAAAATATTCTCGTTGAATCTTGAAAACGTTCAAAAACTCGTTTACGAAGCTTCCAACGTAACCACTCATTCATGGCAAGCAATCATGGCATGCAAACAACTAATTACTCCAGTGTTCAGGGGACCACAATTGAGTTGCGTATTCGTAGCACAATCCGGCAACGAGTCACGAGTCACTCCCTCTTGGGTGCATGGAAATACTGGCACTTGACAAGCTCATCGCCGAACAGGCGGTAAGAGTAGGTGGTGCCCTAGGGCGCACGGAGGACCTTTCCGGTTAACAGCGCTCAATTGGCATCAATTAAACTTTTAACTCAATCAATTCCAATTTCCTCTCGTTTTGGGACCTTACTAGTGTGGCGATCCCGGCGAATATTGAACGCGCATCGGCAATTTATGTTCAGACACCGGCACTTCGTTCCGCTCCGATAAGGTGGTTTACGATATTTATATTCTATCACCTCGTGAACTTTGGAAATCACATTTAGCATCCACACACGTTGGTCTTTGTCACAAACAATCAAAGCCTAGAATCAAGTCACATCCACAACAAGACCCGAGCTCGGAACAGAACGTTTACGGTCGAACGGGTGAGGTTCAATACTGATGCGGCCAATTTGTCACACCACTAGCTTCTTAGTCGGTTAAGTAAGTCACAACTACTGGAAGGGTATCGTAACTATCATTAACGTGTCACAACCACCACTCCATGTGGATGGGATTACTCACAACAAAATTACTCTCATTCACGATTGTGTCCGAGGGAGAGCAAACATAAAGAGTGATGCTTGTAACGATGCACACATTCTTCAAGATGCGGCCGATACGAATGGGTCGTTATGGACATCGGTTGTCTGCTTTGCGTTTAATTTTATCTCCGTAAGTCGGGTGGAGCGTAGATACCAATAGATACAAGTGAAGCAGCTTGTGTGCTAACTATATGCAGTACATAAATTTGTATGGAAACATACAATTGTCAACAAAAAGGATTATATTAGAAGTTAACTACACTACTAATAACGATGAGACATCACAAACACTAACTAAAAAATATCGATGGAACGAACTCCTCTAGCAAACAATAAACAGACACTATCTTGATATGGTGAAATAAAAGATCGTATAAACAACAAAACATAAGAAAATATACATCGACATGACATGACTGTCTGTAAAGACTTCACCAACCGAAACAGTTCTATAGATTTAAATGCAACCTATTAGACAGTATAATGCAATTTTGTAACAGGTAACAGGTATGGTAAGATCTGCAAGGCATAATTTTTGAACACCACTCGTTCGTAATTAAAAAAAAATTCGACTGTTTCTTCCATATGTAGGTCTGAACATCTAGCAACGGGTATAACAACGACAGTAACAGTAGGCGTAGGTTTGGTTGGTTAGCCAACAAAGAGGACGAGTTGTTGAGACCAATTCAAACAGTATTGGTAAAGAAAATATTTGTTATACTGTAAATAAGAAAAGCAATCCAACAAAAGGTCGTGTTATAGCAATAGCGCAATAACTCACAAGAACATCGCAAGGATGTTGTAGAAGAGCTTCACAAATTATCAAAATATTCTCGTTGAATCTTGAAAACGTTCAAAAACTCGTTTACGAAGCTTCCAACGTAACCACTCATTCATGGCAAGCAATCATGGCATGCAAACAACTAATTACTCCAGTGTTCAGGGGACCACAATTGAGTTGCGTATTCGTAGCACAATCCGGCAACGAGTCACGAGTCACTCCCTCTTGGGTGCATGGAAATACTGGCACTTGACAAGCTCATCGCCGAACAGGCGGTAAGAGTAGGTGGTGCCCTAGGGCGCACGGAGGACCTTTCCGGTTAACAGCGCTCAATTGGCATCAATTAAACTTTTAACTCAATCAATTCCAATTTCCTCTCGTTTTGGGACCTTACTAGTGTGGCGATCCCGGCGAATATTGAACGCGCATCGGCAATTTATGTTCAGACACCGGCACTTCGTTCCGCTCCGATAAGGTGGTTTACGATATTTATATTCTATCACCTCGTGAACTTTGGAAATCACATTTAGCATCCACACACGTTGGTCTTTGTCACAAACAATCAAAGCCTAGAATCAAGTCACATCCACAACAAGACCCGAGCTCGGAACAGAACGTTTACGGTCGAACGGGTGAGGTTCAATACTGATGCGGCCAATTTGTCACACCACTAGCTTCTTAGTCGGTTAAGTAAGTCACAACTACTGGAAGGGTATCGTAACTATCATTAACGTGACACAACCACCACTCCATGTGGATGGGATTACTCACAACAAAATTACTCTCATTCACGATTGTGTCCGAGGGAGAGCAAACATAAGGAGTGATGCTTGTAACGATGCACACATTCTTCAAGATGCGGCCGATATGAATGGGTCGTTGTGGACATCGGTTGTCTTCTTTGCGTTTAATTTCATCTCCGTGAATCGGGTGGAACGTTCGTAATAGATACAAGTGAAGCAGCTTGTGTGCTAACTATATGCAGTACATAAATTTGTATGGAAACATACAATTGTCAACAAAAAGGATTATATTTCAAGTTAACTACACTACTAATAACGATGAGACATCACAAACACTAACAAAAAAATATCGATGGAACGAACTCCTCTAGCAAACAATAAACAGACACTAAACAACAAAACATAATAAAATATACATCGACATGACATGACTGCCTGTAAAGATTTAAACAACCGAAACAGTTCTATAAATTTAAATGCATCCTATTAGACAGTATAATGCAATTTTGTAACTTGTAATGCAACAGGTAACAGGTATGGTAAGATCTGCAAGGCATAATTTTAGAACACCACTCGTTCGTGGTTTTAAAAAAACTCGACCGTTTCTTCCATATGTAGGTCTGAACATCTAGCAACGGGGATAACAACGTCAGTAACAGTAGGCGTAGGTTTGGTTGGTTAGCCAACAAAGAGAACGAGTTGTTGAGACCAATTCAAACAGTATTGGTAAAGAAAATATTTGTTATACTGTAAATAAGAAAAGCAATCCAACAAAAATAATAGAATTTGCAAGAATAAAAGATAGATAATAAGAATCAGGGGTCAAACTCAATCAATTTTGTATATCAGGGGTGTCAAACTCAAAGGCGCGTTATGGTTGCTAGGTAATGCTAGCTCCCTTCTAAAACTAAAAAAGATTCAACGGTATTTCCTAGAGAATCTCTCAAACAAATTTGAAAACTCACCTCATCGTATCGCAGATCGGGCTCACTGTAGGTCGCCTCCAGAATTTTCAGCCCGCTCAGCCGTCGTTCACGATCCTTCTGCTTGGTCACTACCGCACCGCTACCATGCGTCTCCAGTGTCGCACACTTTCCACTCTCCGCTTTCGATCGATCGCCCTCACTGCCACTTTTTGTACCACTTCCACCGAAACTACCACTTCTCAGTTCCTGCAAGCTGCCCCAGATAGCGGAAAAGCCTCCACTCAGCCGCTTCGCTGCACGACTTTTCCTTCCCGACCCGGGCGTACCACCGCCCAGCGGATGCGCGTGTTTGTTCGCCCCTTGACAACCGCGCAAACCGTCCGTCCCATCGAAGTACATGTCACCGGCGGTCAGCTTATCGGCCGCACCGATACTATCACGAGTTCCACCCTCACCACCACCAACACCGCCAGCGCCAGAACACCCGTTCCCGGAGAGGGTGGAAATGTTCTCGAAACTAACCGATATCGGACGCGGCAGACCGAACACTTTCGGGCTGAGTTTGTAGGCCGTCATCTTGTCACCACCGACACGCCCGGTGCATGCGTTTTCGTCCGGCGTGTTTCCGCCCATCAGTGTGCCGTGGATTGCGGCCAGCTTGCCGGAGCCGGATTTCGCGGTGTGCGTCGTGCAGGCTTTCTTGGAACGTTTGACCGGTTTCAGGGGTTGGAGGAATACGTGCTGACTGGTGGTAGTAGTGGTGATGAACGTGCCGTTACCACCGTGCCGATCATCTCCTCCTACACCACCGGCCGGACCAGAAGTTTCCGATGAAATCAGTGTTAGATCGTCGATCGATAGTTTCACCTTTAGCCGCTCGTAGGCTTCAGCATCCAGTAGCATTTGTTCGTGCATGTCCTCACCGCCGTCCGCAAGCGAACGTGCCGGTTTCTTGCCGAGCGACAGGATCATGTCGTCACAGGAGCGAGCCGCCAGGAGACTATTCTTTACGTTATCATTGTTGTAGCGCTCCAGATCGAGAAACAATTCCTCCATAGCCGGCACGTCAACAGCACGCTCCTTCACGACGTTACCCTGGTCGTCTATCGTGCGCCCACACGTCCAACGATCGGTACCGTCCAAATCAACGTCACCTCCCGCCGGTGCCATCGACGACAGTTCGAGTGCATCGTCCTGCATACAGTTCAACGCGTTCTCCTTCGATGGCGATCGGTCCGAGGCGAAAGGTTTCGGATCGGGACGTGCCCTCACCGTTAAACGGTCGACAAACGCACCGGACGCCGCGGCGGACGGGAAACTATAGTCAGCCGATTTAGATTTACCGTGCGCGATCGGTAAACCGGCCCGGGATGGACCGGCCACGGGGCCACCTTCCGCCGAACAACCCGCCCCAACCATGCTGCGGATGTTCCGGATCGGATCCATCTTGTGTGGGATTTCGTTGATGATACCCGCCGGACGCAAAAACGGATGCGACTTCCGGTAGTGTGCACGCACGTTCGCTATCTGCTGCTGCTGTAGCAGCCGCTGCTGCTGCGGACCCAGCATTCCCGGGAAGTCGACCAGCAGGATCCGATCGGAGATGTTCCGGCAGTCGTTGTGAAAGCCGATGCCCGAATCGGAATTGCTCGACGTGGTCGTGATTTCGCTGTGATTACTCGGCTGCGGTGAGTTCGCAGCGAGCAGATCGTGCGCATCGACATCCATGCCAGGCCGTGGGTTTAGCCGAGGATCGGACCGGTTCCGCGGGAAGCCACGTGCACCCTCCAAATTGAGACTTCTCGCTACCGGTGGCTTCCCGTACCCGCCACCCGGACCATCCGCCTTCAGTGGCGACTTTAGGCTGTACATACTGCGTATCAAGTTGACCACGTACTCCGAGTTGGAGGGAAACTCCAGGCACAGGTTCGTTATGGGATCCTTCGTGCACACGATCTGGAACAGGGCCGCCTTCTCGAGGTGCACCTCGTGCTCCACCAGCTTCCCGTCGATCACGAACACGTGGCAGCTGTTTGAAATGACCACGTCCTTGCGCGGATGGCTCAGCACGTCCGCACTGTCGCACATCAACCCGTCCGCGTAGATGGCCGACGTGACGAGACCGAAATATCGATTGTCGCTTTCGCTGCTGCTGCTCACGTAGCTGAGCCGGGCCGAGGCGTACTTCGCGATCAGATTGTTGCTTGTGTTGGTCAGGTTCAGGCAGGAGGGCAGTATCGTCATCAGCACTGTCGTCGGGTTGCGCTTCTCTTGGCGCATCTTCCGGATGCAACTACGCACCGTCTGCAGCTTCGAGCTGGTCGCTATCTGTTTCGGCATCTCGATCGTGCCGAGGTAGCCGACGATGGCCTGATACTCGAGCGATCCCTCCTGCGTCCCCGGACCCTGGCCCGATCCGGAGGGGCGTACGAGCGGCGAATCGTCGCCCGCCAACTGTACCGAGCGCACCATCGCACTGACGTTGGAAATATCACAGCTATTGCTGGCGTTCGGGCTGTGGATGACATTGTACGCTGTGGATGCGCCCGGCGGAGAGGATTCGTTTGCCGTCAGCTCCTCCTGGTCGCCGGTACCGCCATTCAGCAGTAACGATTTGATCGGGCTGCCCGTACCGGGTGCGGCCGACCGCTCCGGGGCACCGTTCGAGCTGCACCCACCCCCGTTCGTCATGATGCCGGTGGTGGCCCGGGAGAATTTAGCCTTGTGCGGATATTTTGGCCGGGTGCGCTGTTGCTGCGCACCGTGAAACATAATGTCCTCGTCGGAGCTGTCGGAGTAGTAATTTTCCGCGATCGCCATCCGTATCGTGCCGTGTGTGGTGCCGATCAGCTGCACAACCGACTCGTGCGGTAGCTTTGACACATTCAGCCCGTTCACGGAGATGAGGAAGTCGCCTGCACGCAATCCGGCCAGATCCGCCGGAGATCCGGCCACGATGCAGGACAGGATACACGGTTGCTGCCCGGAGATGGTAAAACCGAATCCATTCGAACCACGATTCACCTCCACCGTCCGGTTGCCGTAGTTTGATCGTTTCTTTCGTCGTCGATGGGCTGCGCCACCGCCACCGCCGCCGCCTCCTCCTCCGCTTCCTCCACCTCCACCACCACCACTGCCGCCTCCACCGTGCATGGCTGCTTGGATTAAGTTCTGTGCTTCCTTCGCACAACGTCAAAATGTCTTTTTCTGCACAAGGCTGGCCTCAATAGCGAATTGTTCCGAACTTCCGAACTGATTCCACTGCATTACTGAAACGTACATTGCAAGCACTGTAAACTAGCAGAATATTTGTACGACCGACGCTCAAACGACACCGTATTGATGTTATTCATAGTACCCTCGATGATGCTGGCT
>KZ072504.1:22004-34089 GCA_002091845.1 Anopheles cracens
TGGAGGTGAATCTGAAGGAGAGAGGGCCCAACGGCAGATGGCGGACTGCAGCTATGGGTCGGGCATTGGTAATTAGGCTAAGTCAGCACGACGTGCTCAACCGTGAGCGGGTCAAAGTATAAAACACGATGAAAATATACACACAATTACGTAATGACTTTTTTCGAATTTATTTAACAACTTTATCATATTTAAAAACCCCGTCCATGTAATGGTACCGCGCGTTTAGAATGCTGTTTGTATTCCGTTACAAATTAGCTGAGTTTGGTTTTAATCATAAAACGTACAATTAAGCAATACTTGTTCGTCGTGTTCTCATCTCAGCAGATGATACAAGCTACAATATGTCCCATAAATCTAGTAAATACCTTCTATAGAGAAGAAAGAGTATTTTGCCGCTCTCACGTCACGTCACGCCACGAATCATTTCGATGGAAATAAACTTTCCATTCAGTGCACATCCCGTTCGAATTAAAAGCAATGTACATTCCACATTTTAAGCCTAACTTCCGACCCGGCCAGAACTATCGGACCACGTGCAGCTGGAAGGTGGCGTTCTTGCCGGCCACGGCCATTGCCAGCCGCCCGCTCAGGTCCTTGCTCAGCTCGTGCCAGATACACTTCCCGATCAGCGACACCGACTCGATCGACGGCCGACAGATGACCAGCACCGTCAGGCACATCCCGTCGGTGGGGTTCGCCGACGCGCCGCTCGTGTGATGCTCCACGCTCAGCACACCGTGCGGCCGGTGCTGCGGCAAATCCGCCCCGAACAGCTCGATCATGAACTTCTTCAGCGTCGAATGGATGCTGCGACCGGGATGGATCTCCACCGTCGGGAAGTGGTACGCCGTTTTCTCGCTCAGCAGCACGTACACCTGGTTCGTGGTCTTGTTCTTGATGGCCACCACCACCCGCAGGTAGTTTTTGTAGTGTGCCTTCCGCGCCGGCAGGATCTCCCGGTGCCAGTTCGGATCCTTCGGCTGCCGTTTGCGATAGTTGCGCGCCAACTCCACCACCGGCAGGATGTCGTTCGCGCGGAGCGACAGTTCGTTCAGGTTCTGGCACCACTTTGCCTGGATGGATTCCTGGTCCGCCTGGGAGGGTGTTTTCAGATCGCCACCGATCACGTTCCCGGTCAGCACGAACCGGAACCACGAACCGCCGGCCGTTTCCACCGCCAGCAGCGTGGTAATCTCCACTTTCAGGCCCGTCTCCTCCAGCACCTCCCGGACACCCGCCTCGACGATCGTCTCGCCCGGTTCCATGCGACCCGCCGGTAGGTACCACTTGCCGGCACAGGACTCTTTTGCTTCCTGCATCATCAGCACCTCGTTGGCGTCGTTCACGATCACACAGGCTACCACGTACGTGACCGTTTTGCCCACGATGGGCACGTAATCGGAGGAGGCGAGCGGTTTCACTCCCTGCGCTTCGGTGGCCGCATTCTGTTCCTCGAGCGTGAAATCGCACAGCTCGCTCGTTAGCTCGTCCAAATATTGGCCCTCGAGAACGCGCACCAAGTTTGTCTCCATTTTGTCTGCACCGAGAATGGGTGTCTACCGCAGTAGTTTCCCACGATCAACAGGTTCCAATAGGTTAATTTAACACTCCGCGTTCAGAAATGTTCGGTTCGAGAAACAATCACACATGAAAGACTTTCAACGCCATGATCAACGGATACGCGGTCGGCGATTGCTTTGATTTTCGATTGCTTCACCGAAACTGTCACCTCTTCGAGATGCGCGTCTAACGTCTTCGCGTACAATCCACAAACTTCAAGCGACACTAGTCCATCAATTAACGCGCACTCTCCTCCCAAGCGCCTAGCTAGCCAAGACGACTTGTGGGCGCCTCGCACGAACCGTCGTCGTCGTCGCCGTCGCAAACAAGCTAACGCACCGTCCGCCCGCCGCTGCTGCTGGAATGGTACACAATTGAAAACAGGTTGGCGAAGACCTCGCTTTGTGGCTACGTAATCTCTGGAACGGTGGCGCCGCAGACCACAACCACCCGGGTTCGCGACGTTGGAGAAATCTTTTCGGACA
Organism: Anopheles cracens; assembly: GCA_002091845.1. Taxonomy (NCBI): domain Eukaryota; kingdom Metazoa; phylum Arthropoda; class Insecta; order Diptera; family Culicidae; genus Anopheles; species Anopheles cracens. Next base: position 24,053 of record KZ072504.1, read on the forward strand.
CCACGCTCAGTGGCCCAACGGTGACGAAAAACCCGACGTCCCACGACACCCTAGTCCAGTCTCCAGGCGTTGCCACACAGCCTGCTATGTGCTACAGATTCATTCACCTCTCGCCGTTTTACCATCTATCAGCTCTTTCGCCGTCGTCGTCGTCGAGCACGATCGAATTAGGCGCAGGTGGGCTACGGTTTTCGAATCGCCTCGGGAGATTCCAGGTTTTACTTTCAATTCGCTTCGGTACACGTGGCCGTGCGGGGCACGGGCGTTTTGAAAGGCGATAGAAGCACAACAATCGAAGAAACGCGATTCCCCGCGCGATGAATGAAGCTCGACGCAACAAAAGTTCCTAGCCCGTGATTACTTCTCCAGAAGTTCTCAGAAATGGACCGCAGCAGGCTCGGAGAATCGGAAAGCGGGGATACAAGCGAATGATGCCGGGCGGGTTGAAGATGATTATAGAGCTGTGGAGCAGAGAAAGAAAGAAGCGAAAACAACAAGGTAACAAAACGAATGGACATGAGCGCAAATACGAAGCAGGGTGGAAAAGCGATCCGATAGTAGCATAAACGGGATAAACTGTAATAGATAATATTGATGGCAAGTGATGTAAACAGTAATTGGAACATTTCACAGAACAATGTTCGCAGCAAACAGACGGATGGTTTGCTGTGAGCTTGAAGTCTTCGGTAAACGAGACTCCAAATCGGGACGGGACTAGTCGGTGGTAATAACAAATTCTGCTTAATCAACAGCATCAAGTCAAATTAGAGGCTCTCAAAATTATGTTCCCATGAACAGCGTACATTTTATGCGAGCTTGAAAAGCCGTCAACAAGTCTTTCGAGGAGCCCTGCACTATAATCTCTGGTTTTAATTACTATTCCTCTGTCGAACTATCGATATTGAGATGCAGCGCCAAGAAATGGGCAGCTTTCCGCAAAACCCTGAAATCAGACCTGCGGACACGCAATAAACGCAGCCGCCGGAAGGAAATGTTTCCGTTTCGATGCCGAGGGAGCGATCTAGCGAAGAAAACAAAAACTCAAAAGAGACTGTAGAGGCGAAACAAACGGTACAACTTAATTGAACGAGGTCCGAGCGTCTGTAAAACAACCCGATAGCACAGCATGACGCGTGTAATGTGCTTGTAAAATAGGGTGTTAAGCAACTGTTGCGTGAAGAACGGCCCCAACGAGATCGATATTTTGCATTGGTTTTGTGGTGCGAGAATTGCGCGGGATAGGAGAAAGAGAGCAAAAAGATGTTGCGGCGTTGTTTTGAGGGCTAACGTCAATGGTTTTGAGCAGAATTTTCGGAGGAACAAACAACTGAAGAATGGTCGAGCCTACTGCGACCCAGAAGGTTGCTCGTTGGTGGACATTGGACTGACTTGTTTATAGCCTACTATATACAGTATCTCAATCTCAAAATGGGACACTTTGAAATCACACCGATTTGTCGTTTTCAAAGCTCCGTTTGTAGTTTTTGCTTACATTTTAACACCATTTCTTGAATAAATTTTGATAGAGCTTTCATTCAGCATATAAAAAATAATTATTACAGAATTTCCACTGTATCAACTGTATTTTTACTAAAAGTCAAATTGGAACACTTTTAAATCACACCGATTCATCGTTTCTCAAAGCCTATATGCAGTTTTTGCTTACATTTTAACTCAATTTCATGATACGTTTTAATAGAGCCACCTGTCAGCATATTAAAAATAATTATTACATAATTTTATTACAAACAATCTCAAAATGAGACACATGAAACATCATTTTTTTGATGTACGCTTCTACTCAATATTTTCATAGATTAAAAAATTGCAATAATTATTTTTAATATACTGAATGATGGCTCTACCAAACTGTGTCATAAAATAGTGTTAAAATGTAAGTAAAAACTACATATGAGGTTCGAAAACGACAAATCAGTGTGATTTCAAAGTGTCCCATTATGAGATTGAGGTACTGTACAACAAAAGTAATGTCAAAAAGTTATCCAACATAAGCGCAATCAATATTGGCTCAAAAATCGCGTTAAGGCAGGATTAAACATAACACGGTCAGGACCTACCCTAACGGAGCCAAAGACTCCCGATCAGCTCGGAAGATTAAATGTAAGACACCTCGGTACAACATATTCCGTACGCAAAGCACGCAAAAACGCAAATCAGACGCTCGTTTCGATGCATGATTGACTGCCTGCATCTTGCAACTTTTCCACGCTTTGCTTGCACTATCTGCCCAAACCAGATCCGGTGGCAACCGTACTCAAATCACTCCGGAAACCCCGATACGGTCCAGTGGTGGTGGTGGAGGTGTTAAACCATTTTCCATCCGCCAAAACCTACGCGTGTGTGTGTTTGTGGCGTCTGTGTTCGTAGCTCTTCACCTGCGTTCTCCCCTCCGTCATCCATCGTACCATTGCCGGAGAGCCAATTTTCTTCGCACCGCCAATTTTAAGCACACCACGACGATCACACCGATACGAATCCCCCCGCGGGGCCACCAGGGGCGGAAACTTGGCGCGGGTGAAAGCTACGCGGTCGCGGTTCTCCTTCACGGTGGTGTATGTGTGCATGGGCTAGTGCTGTACGCATTAAAACCAAAACAGCGATAAAAATTAAAACTTCACAAGGGTGGGAGCGAAAAAAAAAACAACATACGGCAGCGCTCTGTGTGCGCGAGGTGAATGATTTCTGCCTTATCTGCACGCCGGCTCGATTCGATCTCAGCAACCCGTCCACCGCGACGGAAAGGCCGATGTGAGGCTTGCCTTTTAGTAGGCGACGGTTGTCTGGTTTGGTTGTGAGCAGCGATGATATCATGATTCCGCCATTTCGGCTATTAGTGTTCCGTTCGACTGATTATGCCCAACGATGAAGGTGATTATCGAAAGCTTTTGCAGCACGCTCGGAGAAAACAAAAGCTCCCAGTGTGGGTGGGGGAGAAATGGAACCCATACCCGCGATCACTTTACCCTCAGCACAAGCGCATAGGTGTGCGCAGGTTATGGGCCGGTTTCGGGGGCACAAGTCTCCAGCCCATGTATTGGCAAATTTTGATTGAATATCGGCTGCACTTTCTCAACTGGCGGCAGAGAGCAAAAAGGGCAAAAATAAGTCACCACCCTTCCACAGCCGCTACAAAGGAATGCGACCCACAAAGTGTTGAACGGTTGTCCCGGTTGTCTCGAGGAATGAGGAAAAACGGTCGATCGAGCGAAATACCGCAGCGAGGAACGTCAAGGTGACTCGTCACGCATAAATAAGCACGGCGATGTTTGCTTATTTGAATAAAAGAAATGCGGCTACTAGCATGAGCGTGATCGCGCGCGCGCTCGCGCACACCCCGCTGATCAGAACCACTGGCCAGGGGCCAGAAGAAAAGAGAAGAATCAACCACCGATCCGACTATTGCGGGCAGGTTTGAGTTTGCCTCGAGGAGCCATGTTATGGAGACGACTTCCTAGTACTAGACAGAATAGAAAAGAGTTTCATGCTTTGAAATCGCAAATCTGGTTCGCTTTCAAGTTTGACCAGCGTGTCGCACATTCTAATATGCAAACAAACGTTCATCGGAAAGGATGATATCATCGTAACGCTCTCGTGGAGTGCAGCCTTTCGTTTTGTCGTATAAAATTCCTCCCATTTCAATAGTCTCCAGTCGCATCACTGAGCATTGTGTCATCCTCGACGAAATGGGATAAAAATCACACTTCACGCCTCTCGGTTCCTCCCGTGGCTCGTGGTGACCGTTGTGCCTGTTTTCATGCATATTTTATGAACCAATCCTCCTGTGCGGCTGGAATTAATCGAAAGCAAGAGGTGCCTTGTTCGGTTATGATGTAAGCGCTTAGGTCGCGGAGAGAAGAAACTTATGTAAACTAAGCCGTACCAGACGCACTGGGCTCTGCCAGGGTGGGTCTGGGTACCACCCAAGCTAAACGCCTGCTCGTTCGACACGGTCCAATCACCAGCAGTCAAGTTGTTTTGGGTGGTTTTGATTAACTGCGCCATAAAATATAGACGGTATCGAGCTATCATCATGATAAATAGCAGCAGCGATCAACAAACACACTGCCAAGTGCAACGCATCGGAATGCAGTGCAGATTTGCGCATTGCAGTTCTTCCACCTGTTGTGCATCAGGGTCACACTTTCACTGCGATTCGTTACCTTTCTCCACTGCGTACATGACTCACCTGCCGATCTAGTATCTCCGCCGGGGAAACCGAGTCACCGAGGCTCCATCGACAGCATTCATGATAGCAGCAACAGCAGCAGCTACGGATCACACGTTTGACCCACCCAAAGACACTGCAATTATCGCGCGGCCCCAGTGCTTTAATGCTGCATTCCAAACACAAAGTCCGTAGCTCCGGCACTGAAACACGGAAACAATGCGAAACACGCGAGTTTCTCGGGCGCACACGACTCACAACCACTTTTGATGATCACTAAAATCTCGGGCTGCTGAGATGATGCTGGCTGTGGCGGCGGTCTCGCTCGTATTTCTGACGTTCTTCGACAGCGATGGCAGGCTGGCTGGTGCTGGGGCTGCTGCAGACGAAATATCGTGGGAAACGAAGCTCAGCACCGCCGGAGCCGGTTTTGTGGTGTTTAGAAACGAAAAGTTGGTGTGCAGCATATTTGTGGAAAGGGTGGGCGGTCGTGCTTCGTTGGGGGTGGGGGGTAATGTTGATGTTGTTGTGTTGTGACGTGCGTGACAGATTGCTTTTGCCGTTTGGCACGGAGGTCGCGCTTGATTACGATAGTGTGACAACTTGTAAATTAAAATTAGTTAAATTTAATGTAATATGATAATAACGATGTAAATTAATTAAAATGCAGCGTACTTAAAAAATAAAACATATTTTTTAGTGTTTTACCGACCGTTTGATTTTTTGAAAAAAAATCTCCCAATGAAATTTAGTTCAATGCACTATTTCTTACATTTGCAATAAATTAAGTAACTTTTAGCACGGACAGATTAAATTATAACTGAACTCAACATAAAAAAACACATACATTTTGAATTCTAAAAAACTACCCTACTGTCAAACCGTTCACTTTTGCGCAGCCTGGATCTGGCGCATTTTTCCGCGACTGTGATCATAACAAACACGGCATCAACATCAGGTGTTATTTTTTTTTTCAAAATTACGACCCAAACAAATTCCACGACAACAAAAAGCCCCATGATGTCCGTTCCAATAGAAGTCTGTGTTGATTCAATTTCTTCCGCCATGTCGGCACTGTACGGCGGGGCCAACCGCCTCGAACTCTGTTCCGCGCTGAGCGAGGGCGGCCTTACGCCAACGGTCGGGCTACTGCGGGAGGTCAACCAAATCTTAGCCGACCGTGAGTCCGAGTTTTGTGCCGACAAAACCATCCCGGTGTACTGCATGATCCGGTGCCGTGGGGGTGGCGATTTTTGCTACACCGACCGTGAAATGCGCGCCATGTTGTGCGACCTACACGAGCTGCTGGAGAACAATGCCGATGGGTTCGTGTTCGGTGCGCTGGACCAGTGCACGGGCATGGTGCATCGGGATCATTGCGAGCAGGTGATAAAGCAGGCCCAGGGCCTGTCCGTCACCTTTCACCGGGCGATCGACTGCACGGCGGAGCAGGACCTGGAGCAGAATCTGGCGCTGATCAGCGAGCTGGGGTTCCGAACCGTACTGACCAGTGGCCTGCGGCCGACGGCCGAACAGGGGATCGAGACGATACGGAAGATGAAGCAAATCGCAACCAACCTGCAGAAGGTAACGTTGTTTTCCGTTTCCGACGCACTGCCCCTCACTGGCATATTATCATTTACAGACCACCGGGAAGACGCTACAGGTGATGGCTGGATCTGGCGTGTGCTCGCGAAATCTGGCGACCATATTGCAGCGAACGGGCTGCGATTGGGTACACGGATCGGCAAGCAAACTAAAACCCTTGGATCACATCAACAGAAGGCTGGTAGAGCGGGGCCACATCGTCAGTACCGCACCGCTGAGGGTGTGCGATCAGGAGGTGCTGGAAGATTGGCACCGTATTATCGACGTGTTGGACGAATAAAACGAAACAAAACGCTGTTGGATCGTACATCCCATACCGTGGTGTATTTATTCTCGAATGTTTTACACATGCACATGCACATTTGCATCGTCGGAACGAGGCCATTCTGCATCTCCTGGCCGTATTCGACGCCTGTGGCCTGTGGCGGAAGTAGAGTTTGCCTGGGAGCTAGACAGTATGCACTACCATACGATGCCACTGTTAGTGTGGAAGCTTCGCGTGCGTCGTCATGCTACGCTAGCCCCTCACGTGTTTACGATAACGTGCTCTTCTCTGCCTGCTGCCGTTTTACAATGCTGTGTGAATAATGCAAAAGTACGAGCTCGTCCTTCGTGTTTTGTTTTCTGTGTGTGTGTGTTTTCAAGTTTCTCCTAGTGATTAAACGCTCTGCATTAACTAAGTTTCGTTTTACTCGTCGTTTACAACAATATCTAATCATACCTATTATTTATGTGTGTGTTTGTATATATATACTTTCTGTTTCATTTTTTTTTGTTTGTTTTCTTTTTTTTTCTTTTTTTTTGTTTGTTTTATTTTTTTCATTGTTCCTATTTGTTCAGTAATAGTTAGCTCTACTTGCTTCCGAATATACATATATATTTTTATATATCTTAATAACACGTCCCCGGCCCACTAGGCACGGCAGTGCGCAGCGTAATGAGGATGTAAACTTTTGGTCATTTGCCACAACGCTTTCATTCAAGTTTGCGGAGGAGGCACCGTTCGATTGTATTCAATGTGAAAAAGAAAATCCATAGATCCACAAGGTTTTATTCTCTGCCGAAGACACGTTTGCGTATATTTTGCGTTTCTCTAGCCACGACTCGCACAACACACTGCTGACGGTAAAGCGACACACTCACACACCGGATACAAAACGATCATCTGATTGCTACTTTATACGTCCAGCTCTCTCACACCTGCGGCTGCATGTTACATAGCCAAAAACCCTCCCAATATACCATTGCTTCGACGGTCAGCAAAATGTGCCACTTGGGGAGCACAATTTTGATGTCCGCAAAGCAAGATGCTGTGGCACTGGGGATGGCGCCATGCAACAAACGTGCCACGGGGGAAGAGAGACTGTTACTACTGTTAAGTTTAGATACAATCTTTGCAACCGTCTCACACCTGCGGCTGCATGTTACATAGCCAAAAACCCTCCCAATATGCCATTGCTTCGACGGTCAGCAAAATGTGCCACTTGGGGAGCACAATTTTGATGTCCGCAAAGCAAGATGCTGTGGCACTGGGGATGGCGCCATGCAACAAACGTGCCACGGGGGAAGAGAGACTGTTACTACTGTTAAGTTTAGATACAATCTTTGCAACCGACATTAATGACTCAATGGTTTGTTTCTTGCCTCGTGCAGAGAAAGGGAACGTGCGGGATAACGCTACGATCGAACCGCCGGGAACAACCGCCGAACTAGTTAAGTATTGATCTCGGTCTAAAGGAATGTATTAGGGGCGGTTGTTTCCCTGTCTGCCTGCCTACCTGACCTGCCTGCCTGAGCAACGCTTTCCGTACGGTGTTAAAGTTTTGCTTGAAATTGAAGCCAAATGGTTTACATCCTCATAATCGCCCCCGTGCCAACGTGCCTAGGGCGCCGAAGGCGGTCGATTTCACTTAAAAGCTTACGATGCGAAAAACAATCAACTCATTACGATACTTTTGATTGGGGGAAAAATATTTGCGAACATACATAGAGCAGATGGTTGCCGCCTGTTACGTGGCGTCCTTTTTTTCTTGTTATTGCATGAAATGTGTGTGTGTGTGTATATATATAAGTGTTAGACCGTCCATCACCTGCCGTTGGATTCTCTGTTGTGATACGGCTCTCTCTCTCCCTCCCTTCGTCCTCGATGGTGATGGCGGTACCGCTGTTTCCTGCTACCCGCAAGCTCCTTAATCGTTGAATTTACGGTTCAAGTTGCGACCGAAAAGCGCATTACGGATCTCCGGTACCAGCTGCTGAGCAATCAGCTCCAACCGCGACTCGAGGGTGTTGGAAACCTGTAGTCGAAGAAAGGGCAGCAATAATTACATCGCCCAAAGGGAATGTGTGACTGAACAGTACCTTGATGCGTCCGTACTGGGCCAGCAGATCCACTCCGCCAGTAGTGTCGGCCGGCAGGAATGATTCCGTATCCAGCGTGACCACCACATCCCGTCCGCACTTGGATTTGTACATCTCGACGGCCGCCGGCAGCACGTTCTGGATGACCTGAGCGTCCACCTGACGTCCGCGGATGAGGACGTTGGCTTCCATCAGCTGATAACGTAAAACACATTAGCGATTTACTAAACACATATCAGCTGAATCTTACCTGGAGCAAACCCTGCGTGATGAGGGCAGTCAAGATCTCGCCGTAGCGAGCCGGATCCTTCGTTACCTCACCAAGGCGACGACGGCACTCCTCGAGCACGCTAGAAACGTGGTCTTCGCGCACCTTCAGCACCTTCAGACGGGCCTGGTTCAGCATGTTCGACGACTGGATCTTCTTCTGCAGCTCGACCTGCTTCTCCTTCTTTTCGTAGTACTCCATGATCTTCAGGCGCTGCTGCTGCACCAGGCGGCCCTTCTCGATGTTGAACTCTTCCTCCGCCTTGGCGTCGATTTCCTCCGCCTTCTCGTTGGCCTCCTGCTCGATGAAGGCCATCATGTGCTTGATCTGATCGGGAGAAGAGAGCAAACGGTGGAGATAAAAAGTGTTTAATCGGACACATTGATCGGTGTGCTTTGATTAGATGGTAATATTCGGTTTTGCTGGTTGTGTTTTCGCAAAGGCCGGGATGCAGGAACGCAAGAACTTTTTTCCTTCACCGATACGACCTCCTGAGCATGTCATATGACACCAGCACGAACTGTTACGTCGTCGACCGATTGGGCGGACGCCTAACAGCGGTCGGCACGATATAAAAACAGATAAGTATTCCATTTTAACATGCATAAAATGGGAAAGTAATAAATTGTTGTTCCCACAGCATAGAAAAGTGTGTATCTACGCATGATAAAACATGGCGAGCAGAGATCTGTGCGGGGCATCATCCATCGAGGGTCATGTGACACATATTTCGTCTTCACTAAACACTTTGCAACAGCTGACAGGCGGCCTGTGGGCTATATTAGACGGATAAAGAGCCAGAAACCACGTTCAATGGTAATGCCATGCTCCGAATCTATCGTGGAAAGTGATATTTCCTCCATGAAGAAAATATTTTCCCCTCATTCCAAAAGAGCCAGTAAACATCGTTCGCCTTCTCGCTCCCGGCGACGCCTAGCGCATATCGGTCGGTCTCTTTCTCATGGTCACACTGTTTGACACTTTTCACATGACGGAGGTCCCGTGACCCGAAAGAAGACGGTGCACAACCACCCCGGAGACTGCAAATCGCGTTTTCCGTGCACTCTTTCGCACGACATTTTGCACAATTTTTCAAGCGATAGGGTACGATTGTGACGCGCGTTTCTAGATCGCCATCGTTAACTTACCTGTTTCTGAACATCTGCGTCGCTTAGAGCCATCTTGCCAGCGGTGTTGTAATAGAAAACGGCAAACTGCACAGAACGGAAGACGACAGAATTAGTGAAGTGACCGTGACGGTTTTGAGAAAGTGTCTCGAAACGCGAGGGGAATTTGTAGAAATTTTAAGGTTTCAGCACTACGGCGAAATGTGCAGCAGCGCAACGTACCGAGAAGAGAAGACCAGCAGCAGATTTACACAGACGTCCGTCGTCGCCCTAATCAGAAGAAGAATAAGAAGAAGCGCAACAACAACAACTGTCACGATTGTCAAGTCTGACGTAACTCGATTGGAGTTCGGCTCATTCGTCCTCCACTGTGAAATATCCGTTGCGCCCGCATTTGAGGAGTATTTCAAAAACATTTAAGGAATTTGCTGAAAAAAGCTAAAAACTTCCTATGAGTAGGCATCTCGTTGTTGTTAGCACTAAGTAG
>KZ072504.1:57665-68520 GCA_002091845.1 Anopheles cracens
CGCCTTCCGCTTGCCGAAATCGCCAAGGTCGGCAAGATTCGGTGTTGTTTACACACTCAGATGAACCGTTCGGCGGAGTTGGGGATCAGTTCCTGTTTGAAACTTGCAAACAACCGGAATGGCAAGAAGAGGACGAATGTTTGTTAAATATTAAAACCTTGCTACACTATATACATATCATTTACTTTCCTTTTTCTGGCCTCTAGTTTAGCATTTCAATCTAACTTTGGCATTCAGTAACAAAACATTCTTTCGATATCTTGAGAAAAAAGGAGTTGTAATGTAGTCACGATTTCATTCTCTCGCTCGGCTGAAAGAGATAGCATCTGGTGGAATAACTTAAGCCCGCAACCGTGCTGCGAAGATGCTGCATGAAATCGAAACCTAATCTTCTTCGCCCCTATGCGAAACCTAATGCCTTGGAACCAGTATCCACAGGCCTCTGGACGCGCCAATCGATCGCTGCCTTTGGAACCGGATTCCGAGAACAGGTCCGTGCGTTCTTTGCTATCGAAATGGCAATGGTTGTCCTTTTTTTCTGCACAAGTAAACATCACCACCGTGCGCAGCAGTAGGCCACGACAATTTGCCTTCACCTGAGATGCGTGTTCTTGCGCTTCATGAATGGTCACGCATGTCAGATTCCTTTTTTTTTGGCACGTTTGACGTTTTGTTCACCACCACCACCACCACCACGTGGCACGTGCGCTGCGGAGGATGAGGTCAATGTTTCGGACAACGGCTTCACCGCGAACGGCGGTTCAGTTCCGTCCGTCACCTTGCTCGACTAATTGTGCCTGCCCTGGGTATTCGTCGAACGGTTGAAACGGCTCCGCCAGCGAGCGCACTTGAGCACGTTGGTCGGTCGCTTCCTTCCCTCGGTGCGATTACGCGTTTGTTTGTTTGTGTTGGCGCACCCAGCGCCCGACCGCGACGCGGGTGCGTGTGTGTGTGTGTACGCCTTTTTCCACGCCATTTTGCACCTACAGGAATTCTTTTCTCACCTCATCCGCCTTACCGGCGGAACGGTTGTTCACTTTCTATGGGGGAAGCATGCTAATTGCGCATTATTAAAAACACTCATCGTTTGACTTAATCAAAGCATCCCCGATCCGGGGTGGAACAATGATATTGTTTATGCTTTTTGTTCAACTTTGCCTACAGTGCTTTGTGGCGGCTTACTGGACGTTTGCTCACTTTCTTATTCATGATGTTCTGCAAAAGGAGCGCGCTGTTGCGGGTGGGCAAAAGTATGTCAAACGAGCTCCATACAGTTCCTTTGTTTGTCCGGTCCGTTTCCGCAATCGGAAGGATTTACAAACAAACACAAAAAAAACGTTTTGGGCGCTCGCTACATCTGTTCTTTGTTCTCGATTGTTTATCTGTGATAAAGTGCACAATGTTTTTAAAAATACATTGGTTACACACGATGATCTCGAATCATGAAAACCAGCTGAAAAATTGGAGCCAACTATCAAAAGTTGCTCCATAGCGTGAAGTGTCTATGGTGGTGATAAGACCTGATAATAAGGCTGTGCTCTGGGATCAGTGACGTGGCGCATCAAACGTCAAATTCCATATAAAATACATCGTACTCCACCGAACATTTAAGTCGCAACAAACATCAGTTTGTACTATTGCCTAAGTACACAGCCTGAGAAATAAGTAACATGACTATGCTACAAGGTCTTACAACTGCATGGATCATTGCACCACAGAAGAAGAAGACTGGTACCAAAACGGATCTAGGTCTTCCGATTCGGTCAGCTTCTAGACGTACAATTATAGATAAGGCAAGTAAGTCACAGTGACGTAAGTAAGACCTACTAGGTGACTATTAGACCGTTACGAAGAGTAAACAGAACAGAACCATCAAACACTCAAGAACGTTCTAAATGACTTTGTCAATTAGCTGATGGATACTGCAGCTATCATTCCACACAAGGTAGATAAGCGATCTTTCTTAGCACTCAAGGCCACTCGACGTGTAAACTACCAACAAACACGAGAAAAAATCGCCTTTGAAGCACTAAATTGCAATTAACTTTTTCAATCCCGAATACGACTCCGTTGGGAACGTTTTTGGCCAGTTAAAAATAGCAAAATTCACCACGCTGAATACGCTGCTCGTTTCAATGGCCACTGAGGCCCAAGGAAGATCGATAAAACGGTCCGCGCCAAGCGGACGTCCTACGACTCATCGCAGCAATTATAAGGCCCCATTCACAGGACGGATCACCCAGTCAAGCGATCTCCACTGCCGGGGAAGCCAGTGGAGAGCAAACAGATCGCGAACTCTCAAACGCCTCGGGTCGGGCACTTCAAAACATCGTTGGCTCCGCGCGTGTGTTTGTCCTGTCCCGGGCACATACACGTTTGTTTGCGTGCCACCATACCGTGCCGTGCGCGTCTTCACCGAAGAGTTCTGCCGGTAGGAAGGTAAACAGTGGCGGACAAATTGCACACGTACTACTTCCTCGCTGTGCGGTCCCGAATTGCGTCCAAGAACGCGAGCAAACAAGAACGGCTCACGAGTTCCGAGGGCCAAACACAGCGCCAAAAAAAAAGAGAAGAGAATCAATCCATACCAGCCACCGGTGCAGACAAGTAGCGCTGAGGGTGCTGAGGTCACCCCACATGTGGAGGGTACTTGTGCCGGTACGGACGAAAACGCGGGTCGGTAAGAATGAACGGTGCGGCCGCTGGTTGATTGAACCTTCCTTCCTCATGCGCGCCAGCTAAGCTACACTAATTGCCCGCGGTTAAGGCCGGCGGTCCGTCCTTACCTCCTTGTTGCGTATCCGCTCGGCCAGATCGACCGCCGGAATGTTGAGCATTTCGTTGCGAATCTCCGGAAATGGGGTGCTCCGTTTCGGGCCACCGATGAACGCGACGATCGGCTTCAGCAGCACGTTCACCAACCGCAGCACCAGTCCTAAGCACACGAGCCAAATCTCCATCTTTGCTGCCTTATTGTTGAGATCTCTCCAGCAGATCAGAACTCTCGATTGTTCACACTTCTGGCTCTGGTGTGCCAACACTGCACAAACACTCCGGCTCGCTGGTGTCTCTCCAACGTCAACTGCCTGCCTGATCGATTGCAGACGGCTGTTCGCGACGGTGACACCACGCACCGTAGAAAGTGTAGTTTATGCAAACGATTCAATTAAACCAATTACGGTACTAACGTCACACATGCACCGCAGTGTCACACGCAAGCGATCGATTTTCCCGTCTGGAGTTCGCCCGAGGACACGGTGCAACCTGTGGCGGCTTGCGTAACTTGCAATTACTGCGACGACCCAGCCTACTTAGTACCGGTGTAGTGCCGCGGACCCCGTTCCAACTAATCTCTATCGGGTTCACTTCGCTGCCCTAGCTGATTGCCGATGACGCAAAGCGGCGTCACTAGCGCACCGACGCCGCGAATGATCTCAGCGAGATTTCGCTGTCCGCTAATCAGCGCTGCGGCGCTGTTACTCTTGTTTTCACCGCACAAACTGAATCTCGTGGATGCACTACACGCGGAGGCCGTGCCTTCCGAGATATGTGATGCACTCCTGCGCAAGCGTGTGGGACGGCACTGTGCGTGGTAAGCCCCCGCAACTGCATCGACTCTCGGGGGATGCCTTGGGGGAGATCGGTATCCTTGCTCCGGGAGGGTACGGTTTGCGCACGACGATGTCTGGTGCGCCACCTATCCGAAAGATCCGAACCGTGCGCAAGCCACCGTTCGACTGGTCGACGCTGCGCTGCGATCGCACACGCGCTACGATTCGCGCATGAACCACGCACGCCCGCCACCCATCATCCCCACCCGGTTTCCCGTTCCACGCGTGCGGTGTTGGAGGTGTAGGTAGGTGCGGTTCTGCCGGATCGCGTTCCAGTGCGGCCTGGATGGCTTATCAATCGGGATGCTGCGTTGTCGTCGGCACGGAGAGAAGAAGGAGAGATAGAGAGGGAGAGAACAACACACTCACACAGCGGGATCCGGCCCGATTCGAGGCAGCAGTTTCGCATCTCATCGTGACTTCGTTACGGGTACTTAGAACCTCAGCTACTCTGAACATCCTCCTCCTTCTCCCATTATGATGGAGCGCTCGTCATGGCCTTGATGACATCTGTGACCTCACGGCGGCGGGGCACTGGAGTGATAAATTCAACGAAATGATCCCTTACAACCGAGCGCGCGCGCGCTCGAAGGAGAACATGGCGTGCTAAGTTCAGCGAGGAGCACACTAAACAATACGACAAAGTCGCATCGCAGCATCCATTGCGTGCCGGTCGGTTGTCGTTGCCGGGTTACACACTAGCCGGCAGGCAACAGTAGGCGACACCGGCTACGACCCTGGAGGCTTAATTGTAGCCGCCGTGCATAAGGCGCACATCATGATGGACCGTTCGCTCCCGCCCCCTTAGCTCACCACTGCTCGTCTCCGGCCCGAAGAAAGCGAAAGCATTCCGGTACGGTCGGTAGCATCCATCCGTGCGGTCGAGCGGCGGATGAGGAGGCACGGAACGACCCTCGCAGGTCGCGGGCAAGGACAAGTTCACGACGAACCGCACACACGGTTGCCACCGATTGCAGGCGCGTATGAGTTTTCTTTGTTTTTTTGTTTTGTTTTGTTTGTTTTAGTTCGGTGCGTTTCGCTCTTTTATCGCTTCAATTATCCGCGGTGTTGGTTGTTGCCCGGTGGATTCACAGGGTGTCTCTCCAGGTGGAATATAAACGTAAATCTGATTAATTTCTCGAACGATTATGTGGATGGGGAGATAAAGCGTCATTTCATTGCGTGCGAATCAGAGAATGGGTTTAGAATAGAGAAGTATGGCGATCAGTTAAATTGTATGACTTGAAAGAGACACACCATAGGCAATTCAATATAGAATAGTGTAACAATACAGCTTAACGAACATAATTTAAAAACAATTGTTTTCTTGACGAAGAGGAGCAGCTGCTTATGAAGTAAAGAAAGTTTTACAATAAAATCATATCAAACAAGTTTTAGTATACAGTCTTATACTAAGTACTCATACGAATAGAGTTATAGACAAGGTCCATGAATGGCGTACCGCTAGAAGGTTCGCACTCCTATCCCTTAGGTTCATTGGGACATCCTGAAATATAACTTTTTCCAACCATTTATGAACAAATCCAGGTGGAAGCGGTAGTGAAGGGACCTTCACCCTTCTTCGTATGAGCGTTTCGTTATTTAGGGGCGGTTTCTTACATTGATATGCTTTACGTTGAGAAAAAATAAGTAAACTTTAAAATAATAAGTGTAATAATAAACACCTTTTACATTTACTACCTAATTTTCTCTATAAAAAGTACTTAATTTTCAAAATTGCAAAGTAGTCATCAACATACGGATTGTTTAAAATAAACTACAACTATTATGTATCTTCCTAGGGCGAACTGAGCACGGTGAACCAAATCATGTTTTTTAAACGAGATAAAAATATCTTTGTTCACCCTGTAGCTATACCCGACCCGACCGATTGTAGCCAACGAATGGAAACCTATAGCGCGGATCGTTGACCGTGTTGACCTGTTGACTTCTGCCTCCAGCAGCGTAACTTCAACGTCGAACGAAATGTAAAGTAAGGAAGTGAACGTTTGGAAAAGTGCCATCAAGTGGTAAAAGAAGCAAGCCCGCCCGAAGCGCCGACTGCACACAATAATGGTTTCAGGCTTTATCATTCGATCGATAGGTCACACAATATTGGGTGATCATGATCATGCCCTTGACATATGGCTTACCCATGGTCACTAGCAGCAGGCTCCACGATCGACTGAATCGCATGGCAGGCGGTAGTCGTTGGCGCGATTGTTCTGGAGCCACCGATGCGCATGGCCAAAGATGGAGCCTTCGGAGAAATTTCTCTTGCCACAGACACGTACCAACTATGGGTAGCATGATAGATCGGTGGTCACATGTCGACGCGTGTTTCTGCTCGTCGCTGGTTCGTATGTCCGTCGATACGTGAAAAATAACGAAGAATTCAACGGGCGGGTCCGTTCATTAAGAAAACCACTTCCTATCTGGGCCGCACAGTTCAAGGTCATCTGCTCGCGACGACTGCGTGTGTAATCGGAGACGCTCACGGAACTGCTGCACTTTTATAGTAACACTGTTTTATATGGGTTTATTGTTAGCTTGCATTCGTCTTCAACATCCAGTTTAAAGACTTGTTGGCTTTTTATTGTGATGTTGAGTATGCCTAGAATTCAGGAGCCAACAAACTGAAAGAGAACAACAACAACACGAGTCGAAACATGGTAAACAACAACCATGTGTTTTACGCAATTCTACGCTGCCAAGTCAGGGTGCTTATCACTAGGGCCACCGCAAACAAACAAACAACATCGCGCAGGAGTCCTTGTCGGCATACGCAAGAAACCTCGTCCAACTTATCTGATCCGCGATTGGATCGACGTCGAAATCGTCCGTTAGTTACTAACAGTGTACGATCAGCAACCGGACGATCGAGAAGTCTCAGTGAGTGTGCCTGGTTAGACTAACTCCAAAGCACAGCAGGATGGCAGAGATGAACGCTGAATTTCGTGGCTACCGATCGCCACTAAGCACGCGCTATGCTAGCAAAGAAATGCAGTATCTGTTTAGCGATCAACACAAGTTTTCCACCTGGCGCAAGCTATGGATCCTGCTGGCGAAGGCCGAGAAGGTAAGGTTCGGTTTGAGAACATTGTTGTGCAGTGGTTAACCGATGTTCGATTGTGCTCCCCAGTCGCTAGGTTTGGACATTACCGACGAACAAATCGGCGAAATGGAAAGCCACATCGAGGACATCGATTTTAAGGCGGCCGCTGCCGAGGAAGCGCTCACGCGCCACGACGTCATGGCCCACGTGCACGTGTTTGCCAAGCAGTGTCCGCTGGCCGCTCCCATCATCCATCTCGGGGCGACCTCCTGCTTCGTCGGCGACAATACCGATCTGCTGATCCTGAAGGAAGCGCTCGAGCAGCTGCTCCCGAAGCTGGTCGGTGTCGTCAAGCAGCTGGCGCACTTTGCCATGCAATACCGCGATCTGCCCACGCTCGGCTTCACCCACCTGCAGCCGGCCCAGCTGACGACGGTCGGTAAGCGCTGCTCGCTCTGGATTCAGGATCTGCTGATGGACGAGCGTGCGTTGCGTGCGTGTCGCGATAATTTGCGGTTCCGCGGCGTGAAGGGAACGACCGGTACGCAGGCATCGTTCCTGCAGCTGTTTGCCGGGGACGGTGCGAAGGTGCGCCAGCTCGACCAAACCGTCACCAAGCTGGCCGGCTTCGAGCGTTACTACGCCGTCACGGGCCAGACGTACTCGCGCAAGGTCGATCTGGAGATCGTGTCCGCCCTGGCCAGCCTCGGCGCGACCGTGCACAAGATGTGCTCGGATCTGCGCCTGCTGGCGTCGCGCAAGGAGCTCGAGGAACCGTTCGAGCAGACGCAGATCGGCAGCTCGGCCATGCCGTACAAGCGCAATCCGATGCGCTCGGAACGGTGCTGCGCGCTGGCACGGCACCTGATCACGCTCCAGGCGAACGCAGCCAACACGCTGGCCGTGCAGTGGCTCGAGCGTACGCTGGACGATTCCGCCAACAGGCGGTTGACGCTGTCGGAGGCGTTCCTCTCGGCGGACGCCTGTCTGCTCACGCTGCTGAACATCTCGCAGGGGCTGGTCGTCTATCCGAAGGTCATCGAGCGTAACATCGCCCAGGAGCTGCCGTTCATGTCGACGGAGAACGTCATCATGGCGATGGTGAAGGCGGGCGGTGATCGGCAGGTTTGCCACGAGAAGATTCGCGTGCTTTCGCATGAGGCGGGCGCACAGGTGAAGCAGCACGGCAAGGATAACGATCTGGTCGAGCGCATCCGGGCGGATCCGTACTTTGCGCCGATTCTTGGTCAGCTCGGTAGCATACTCGATCCGAAAACGTTCACCGGCCGGGCCGCCGATCAGGTGGTTGAGTTTGTGAACGAGGAGGTGAACCCGGTTGTGGCGCTGTATGGCGACAAGGTCGTCACCAAGTCGGCGCAGTTGAACATTTGATCGGCGAGCGTCTGGCCACGGTTTTATTGTGTAATAAATATGTCTTCTCGTCGTTTTAATTCAAGGTTGCCGTGTGCGGTGTATTAAGTCATCGTAACGAAACGAAAGAAGCGTTCCAAGGGCAACCAAGTGGCAATTTAGAAAATTGGTCTTTTATATTGCAATTGGGGATTTTTATCCCGAACCGAGCTTCACTAGGTACCACTACGAGTACTTTCATAGTGAGATCTTCTGCTCACTTCTCACTATTTACGCTCACCAAGCTCAATGTGTGTAGTACACAAGCAGTGTTCGGAGTAAAAAACAACACCCTGTTTATGTTTACTTTATTCTATACGATTTATTATACTTTTCCTAACCTAGCACGCTACAATGTGCGCTGTCCCGCGTTTTATAGGATAATATTCATACATCCGCTAAACTAACTGTTCAGTGTTAATGAAATAAAAGAAGCATGTTGAAGGCTATACAAAACAAAAACAAACACGTTAAACAACGCTACTGGCTACTGAACAGGACGTAATGTGACATCGTGCTTTCTATTAAAACAATCTTAAACGGTACGGTAGTTTAAAACGAGGTAAGCATCTAGTTAAGGATACAACCAAACGAGGATGACCTAAGGTCAGACCAAAAGGCGTGCGCGTGTGTGTGTGTGTCAAAATAAAACAAAAGGAAACAACAGCTCCTACTCGCACTATAGCGTGCCTTCCCGAGCCGGCTGTTGCGCTTCCTGCGGGAAGAGGTTGTAATTACTACTTAGCGAACAGTGCGAAGTGGCCGCCATCGGGCTGGTGGCTGCCAGCGGTCGTTCGATTGTCATCGTCTGCTGCGGCACTTGGTGGTCCGTCTGCACGCCGAGGCTGCTGTACAAGGTCGATCTGGAGATCGTGTCCGCCCTGGCCAGCCTCGGCGCGACCGTGCACAAGATGTGCTCGGATCTGCGCCTGCTGGCGTCGCGCAAGGAGCTCGAGGAACCGTTCGAGCAGACGCAGATCGGCAGCTCGGCCATGCCGTACAAGCGCAATCCGATGCGCTCGGAACGGTGCTGCGCGCTGGCACGGCACCTGATCACGCTCCAGGCGAACGCAGCCAACACGCTGGCCGTGCAGTGGCTCGAGCGTACGCTGGACGATTCCGCCAACAGGCGGTTGACGCTGTCGGAGGCGTTCCTCTCGGCGGACGCCTGTCTGCTCACGCTGCTGAACATCTCGCAGGGGCTGGTCGTCTATCCGAAGGTCATCGAGCGTAACATCGCCCAGGAGCTGCCGTTCATGTCGACGGAGAACGTCATCATGGCGATGGTGAAGGCGGGCGGTGATCGGCAGGTTTGCCACGAGAAGATTCGCGTGCTGTCGCATGAGGCGGGCGCACAGGTGAAGCAGCACGGCAAGGATAACGATCTGGTCGAGCGCATCCGGGCGGATCCGTACTTTGCGCCGATTCTTGGTCAGCTCGGTAGCATACTCGATCCGAAAACGTTCACCGGCCGGGCCGCCGATCAGGTGGTTGAGTTTGTGAACGAGGAGGTGAACCCGGTTGTGGCGCTGTATGGCGACAAGGTCGTCACCAAGTCGGCGCAGTTGAACATTTGATCGGCGAGCGTCTGGCCACGGTTTTATTGTGTAATAAATATGTCTTCTCGTCGTTTTAATTCAAGGTTGCCGTGTGCGGTGTATTAAGTCATCGTAACGAAACGAAAGAAGCGTTCCAAGGGCAACCAACCAAGTGGCAATTTAGCAAATTGGTCTTTTATATTGCAATTGGGGATTTTTATCCCGAACCGAGCTTCACTAGGTACCACTACGAGTACTTTCATAGTGAGATCTTCTGCTCACTTCTCACTATTCACGCTCACCAAGCCCAATGTGTGTAGTACACAAGCAGTGTTCGGAGTAAAAAAACAACACCCTGTTTATGTTTACTTTATTCTATACGATTTATTATACTTTTCCTAACCTAGCACGCTACAATGTGCGCTGTCCCGCGTTTTATAGGATAATATTCATACATCCGCTAAACTAACTGTTCAGTGTTAATGAAATAAAAGAAGCATGTTGAAGGCTATACAAAACAAAAACAAACACGTTAAACAACGCTACTGGCTACTGAACAGGACGTAATGTGACATCGTGCTTTCTATTAAAACAATCTTAAACGGTACGGTAGTTTAAAACGAGGTAAGCATCTAGTTAAGGATACAACCAAACGAGGATGACCTAAGGTCAGACCAAAAGGCGTGCGCGTGTGTGTGTGTGTCAAAATAAAACAAAAGGAAACAACAGCTCCTACTCGCACTATAGCGTGCCTTCCCGAGCCGGCTGTTGCGCTTCCTGCGGGAAGAGGTTGTAATTACTACTTAGCGAACAGTGCGAAGTGGCCGCCATCGGGCTGGTGGCTGCCAGCGGTCGTTCGATTGTCATCGTCTGCTGCGGCACTTGGTGGTCCGTCTGCACGCCGAGGCTGCTGTAGATTTCCTTCATCAGGAATAGCATCGTGTCCTCCGAGTCCCTGTTAACGGGGGTTGGAGAGAGAATTACAATCGTTTGTTGCTGAGGTATCTTCACCAGCACCGAACTGCTGCTTACCAATAGCACACGTGGCTGGTCAACGCAACTATTTCAAGTTCTTGGGAATCTATCGGTTTCCGTACTACTATGCGTACACCTCGTGTAGTTACGACTGACCTCATCTTGTAACTGTTCCAGAACTTCACAAGGCGACACTCGGATTTGTCATTTGGCTTATGATCTGCTTGAACGTGATTTCTTTAACCTAGTACAACCCGATGACAGCA
>KZ072504.1:88731-99029 GCA_002091845.1 Anopheles cracens
GTTCGATCCAGTCTGTTACCTCTTCTTCAGGGACACAGTCAACTTGTAGTATGTCTAGGCTTGGCATTTCTGGCTTTTGTTGTCCTAATTATACTCGTGTCTATCCAAGTCAGTCTAGCGTACGAAGAGACAGTGCAGTCGATATTTGAATCCCCAAACAGTGGAGTATAAGATCATGCGCTTGTGTATCTGACCATATGATCGTTCTTGTTACCTCGAACAATAGATGAAAAATGTTGAGTAGATTACTGTTGCTATCAGCTCCATCTCATTCTAAATGAATTCGCATTTAGCAGCCCTTTACAAAGGTCTTGAAGTTTTAGAAATAGGATAGTTTAGCGTAGAGTCATATTTTTATTCATGTAATTACTATGAAAGCAGCGAGGCTTTACAAGGTCGTAGAACTTGGACTATTGACAAACGAACGATAATGTTATAGACGCATAATCTTTACCCTTTTGTTGCCCATCGTTTTCCAAAAATGCAACCCACACTAAGTGATAATGATGGACAGAAAAGAAAACATTCCAAACATCTAGTCATAAGTCACTGCTTCATCCAAAACTCACTAGACTATCGATAGAGACGTACTTCAGCATGCTTCTACAAAACCAAAACTAGTCCAAGCAGAGCACATCTCAAACCACACGCGATCACTCATCACCACCCGTCCGCCTCAATATCTCACTCGTAGAGTCCACTTCTCGTGCGCTCCTTCAGTGGGTCGAAAACGATGGGCAGGGCAGAGAAAGCAGACGTACCGTAGGCCAACAGAAAGCACACCCAGCCAGAGTGCATTTGGAATTAATGCTTCGCCCCTCAAGGACATTCCACGCTTGGTGGAGGAGTTAGTGCTTTTCGTGGAGCGAGCGATGTTTCTCATTCACCTTCTCATTGTTGCATGCACACGCTCCGTCCGTTCCACCGCACACTGTGAATGATCCGGTATGGAAGTAGTGTGTGGAGGTGCGCATACCACTTTTTTTTCTCTCTCGCGTATTTCGTGTGTACATTCTTTTCAACACCTCTTCACCCATTTCCCACCGGATCGGTTTGCTATTTACGGTTCGCCTTCGGGCGGGCGGGCGAGGCGCGGTGGGTGGGGTGCCAGGGGTGCCGGCCAGGTAACAACAAAAACACTTGTCCTTACGTAACCGTCTAGCGGATCATTATTATCGCACTTTTTATTGTTGGTGTCGGTGCTGCTGCTGCCTCGGCTGCTGTTTTGTTTGCTTCGCATCCACGAAGAAAAGATCAATTACATGCTCTCGCAGCATACGAGAGCGGGCGCGCGCGCGCGAGGCCCATGCGAACCGACCATTCCGCGGCAGCTGTGGGAGAAAAGCTCGCCCGCGTGTCTGGGCTTTCGATCTTTGGCGGGATGCCTGGGGAAACGCGAACCGGCGATGACTTTTGCCAGCTGCCGCCGAATGCAGCACGGGCCAGCAGGCAAAGGGCAAGACAGAGAGCCTTCTGGTGGGGGGGTTTGGTGCGTTGACCATCACCACCACCATGATCAAACCGCGAGAAGCATTGCAAGCATGCCAGCAAACCCCCTGGCCAACAGCGCGCACGCCTAGCTGCCTGAGTGTGAGGTGTGGAGCTCGTGAGAGAATAGTCTCGGCAGTAGTCCGCGGGTTGTGTTTTAAGGAATTTTGTTCCACCCTCAGCGCCGTGCCACCACCGACAGGGGCACGTTGCTGTGCTCGACTCGAACCGACAGTGTTGCGCACAGCTTCGGGAGGCTCAAAAGACCTACGGACACCCCTCCGCAGCAAGTCAGCTTTGGCGAAGTTGTCCGAAGCCGCCGGACTTGCGTGCAGCCGGAGGGCTTTTGTCGCCGGTTTAAATCAAAAGGTCGCAGACCAAGTGTAGAAGACGCTCCTACCGCCGCCGGCACCGCCAGCACGGGTCAACTGCTTTGAAGGCATTAAAACCTCTACGATCTCGTTGTGGTCCAGGCTAGGCAGGATCACCGCGCAATCGGGGGAACATCTGGGATTGAGCAATCCAGACAATCCCATAATATGCACGATGAGCTTACAACCAAGCTGATCCTCTTATCCCCATCACCAACATCACCGTACCTACTAGTACGTTCCCCATAAAGCATTCCTCGCGGACCACAGTACCAGGCTGGATAATCTCCCATTTGCTCTTTTGCCATCGCACGTACGGGTGATCTTTCAACCTCCTCGCTTCGCTTCTTCGCGTTCCCGCCGAGTGTGCTGCAAGATTGTTTAAATTTTTGCCCACTGCATGTGCCTGCTGAAGCACCCCGCTCATACGTTGGCTTATGTGTGTGTCGGCAAACCTACTGACCTGCTCCTATGCTCCTCACACGCGATCCCAGACGCGATGGACGAACCCTTACGCTCGTTAGCCGCACCGGCGTCAGCAGAGGCCCCGGAATGGGGTCACAAATACCAACCTTTTAAATACCAAGCGATGAGCTGCGCCAAAACATCACCGACCGGGCGACCTACCGGTGTACTGTCCCTGCTGCGTCGCCGAAGGGTTGACGAATGCTACCGGGGATGTTTGTTATTTCGTGTTGGGTTACAACATGTTTACACCACCATCAAACCTGTTGTGATACGAGCGAAAAGGGTTCCACCGTTTAGAGTTCGTTAATGGTGCGACAATCGGGGAGACTAGCTCGCTCGAGGGTCATACCCGAATGCTTGATTTATGCATTCGACAGACGTGAAGTATTCGGCAATCTCCTCCGACGACTTCGGATCAGTGATCGTTTCTCAAGACACCCGGCAAACGCGGCAGGTGGATAGGGCCCAACTGACACTGGAATGAAAGGTCATCGGGTTACCTGGTTGGGTTGGTTTTCAATCGCGACTCACGGCTCAAAGATGACACCGAAGATTAGGGCCAGATCGCTGTCAAGCTTGCAACAGACTTCAGACGTAACTTGAAGTACGAAAGCTTTGAGGCATGTTGGCGTTGACAATGCATTTCAATGCTTAGTGTTCCAGAACATTCTCTCCACGATTCACATCCTAACGCTAATGCCAGCAATTCGTTAGAATGAATCCACGACAAAAGCCGCAGGCTTGCAGATAAAACGCGCAAACTTCTGGACTCCCCTGCCTCTAGAACACAAATTTCATCCTCAACCTAAAGCCCACTGCTAATCCAAAGAAACCGCAGACACACACACATACAGAGATAAAAACGCGCTTGTTCAGCGTTTCTCCAGCTACCTTCCGACCGCCACTTCATCCAACACAAACACCGTGGATACCGGTTTTCGGGAGGGGGGATAACTTTTTCGTATTATTATTTTCCGCGACCTGTACGTGTCCCCCAGCAACGTCCAGAGCGACTACACCGGGCGGTGACGGTTGCTCAGGTGCAGCATTTGTCATATTCCGCCACCAGGACCCGGGGCGACGTGAAGCGGGAAAACTTGTTTCCACCTAAAACCAAAAAAAAAGCCAGCGGTCACACTCAGCCGGCACCAACATCAACATCGCCAAACGCGTGCGGCAGGTGCTGCGCCGCTGTCGATCGGCTAATCGAAGATCGCAGACTGAACGCTGCGTTGGGTGCTGCTTAGGCACTAAGGCTCAAGCTATAATTTTGTGGAAAATATTTTCAGAAACTAAACCCTCCACGCGAACCTTGAAGAGCCCGGCAACCGGCAGCAGACTCCGCCGGCACATGGCACACGGAAAGGCTCACCAACGCCGGATGTGTGCCGCACTTGAAGGCAGGTGCTCGAACGAGCCGTGAGTTATATCACACTCACGGTCCACTTCCGTTAATGTGGTCGTTGGCCGGCACACTATTGCTGTCGGACGGTCGGGAGCTACCGGAAGAACTACATTTCTTCCACCCCGTGTTTCACCCCTCTACGCCGGCAGCTGTCTTTTCAGGGTCAGGCGGTGTTGCACTGCGACCGCCGGTTGTAACGACACAGAACGGATTTGCATGTAAAATCGTGTGGACATTTTCCAGGACCAAAAAAAAACACTTGCAAACATACATCTCCATCGCGAGGAACACCCTTTTGCCTTAATAGAACTGTTGTGTCTAATAGCCAGCGAAGGGCATTGCGCGCCGCATTCCACTCCGGACATGGGGAAGGTACCTAAAATGTGACAAAATACGATGTACGGCCGTAAAACAACTCCATTTGCAACGCCATGCGACCGCTCCTTCGATTTTTTGTTATGCCCACCGCTCAATGCACTAGGCAGTAGCGCGTCCACAAGCCATAAACATGCTGGGCGCACTGTTAGCGGCCGTCCCTCGTCCAGCGCCAAAAGACCAACCAATTATGTGACAACCGCAAAGGGTAATTCTAAGAAACCGTGGCTGTATTGATTTGCTCAAGGTGCGGTTGGTTGTTTCTTCGAGAGCTTTTTCCTTCATTTTTCCTTGCATCACTACAATGTGATGGCAAAAAAGGAAAAAAAGCTTAGCCCGGTGATGGTAAGCGCATGAATCAGATCAGTGATGTGTTTGTTTTTATATTGAAATTTACATTACTTGAAGGCTTACATACCAAGAAATTGTTATGAAATTTTCTCAGCTCGGACCAGCTGTTTTACACCTTCAAAGAAGTTGTCACTTCACCACCAACAGAAGGAAGGCACTCACTTACGCAATAAATCTCCTGTCACAGCCGAGAGATTGCCACCCCAAACTGGAAGATTTACTACTTCTTCCACTTCTTGCACTGTTACTTTCGGCACATGACTCACAGAGCGCGTGCATGGTAACTCGTTTTCACCTGTGTTGTACTGTTTGTGCGAACCTTGAAGAGCCCGGCAACCGGCAGCAGACTCCGCCGGCACATGGCACACGGAAAGGCTCACCAACGCCGGATGTGTGCCGCACTTGAAGGCAGGTGCTCGAACGAGCCGTGAGTTATATCACACTCACGGTCCACTTCCGTTAATGTGGTCGTTGGCCGGCACACTATTGCTGTCGGACGGTCGGGAGCTACCGGAAGAACTACATTTCTTCCACCCCGTGTTTCACCCCTCTACGCCGGCAGCTGTCTTTTCAGGGTCAGGCGGTGTTGCACTGCGACCGCCGGTTGTAACGACACAGAACGGATTTGCATGTAAAATCGTGTGGACATTTTCCAGGACCAAAAAAAAACACTTGCAAACATACATCTCCATCGCGAGGAACACCCTTTTGCCTTAATAGAACTGTTGTGTCTAATAGCCAGCGAAGGGCATTGCGCGCCGCATTCCACTCCGGACATGGGGAAGGTACCTAAAATGTGACAAAATACGATGTACGGCCGTAAAACAACTCCATTTGCAACGCCATGCGACCGCTCCTTCGATTTTTTGTTATGCCCACCGCTCAATGCACTAGGCAGTAGCGCGTCCACAAGCCATAAACATGCTGGGCGCACTGTTAGCGGCCGTCCCTCGTCCAGCGCCAAAAGACCAACCAATTATGTGACAACCGCAAAGGGTAATTCTAAGAAACCGTGGCTGTATTGATTTGCTCAAGGTGCGGTTGGTTGTTTCTTCGAGAGCTTTTTCCTTCATTTTGGTGTACTGTCCCTGCTGCGTCGCCGAAGGGTTGACGAATGCTACCGGGGATGTTTGTTATTTCGTGTTGGGTTACAACATGTTTACACCACCATCAAACCTGTTGTGATACGAGCGAAAAGGGTTCCACCGTTTAGAGTTCGTTAATGGTGCGACAATCGGGGAGACTAGCTCGCTCGAGGGTCATACCCGAATGCTTGATTTATGCATTCGACAGACGTGAAGTATTCGGCAATCTCCTCCGACGACTTCGGATCAGTGATCGTTTCTCAAGACACCCGGCAAACGCGGCAGGTGGATAGGGCCCAACTGACACTGGAATGAAAGGTCATCGGGTTACCTGGTTGGGTTGGTTTTCAATCGCGACTCACGGCTCAAAGATGACACCGAAGATTAGGGCCAGATCGCTGTCAAGCTTGCAACAGACTTCAGACGTAACTTGAAGTACGAAAGCTTTGAGGCATGTTGGCGTTGACAATGCATTTCAATGCTTAGTGTTCCAGAACATTCTCTCCACGATTCACATCCTAACGCTAATGCCAGCAATTCGTTAGAATGAATCCACGACAAAAGCCGCAGGCTTGCAGATAAAACGCGCAAACTTCTGGACTCCCCTGCCTCTAGAACACAAATTTCATCCTCAGCCTAAAGCCCACTGCTAATCCAAAGAAACCGCAGACACACACACACATACAGAGACAAAAACGCGCTTGTTCAGCGTTTCTCCAGCTACCTTCCGACCGCCACTTGATCCAACACAAACACCGTGGATACCGGTTTTCGGGAGGGGGGATAACTTTTTCGTATTATTATTTTCCGCGACCTGTACGTGTCCCCCAGCAACGTCCAGAGCGACTACACCGGGCGGTGACGGTTGCTCAGGTGCAGCATTTGTCATATTCCGCCACCAGGACCCGGGGCGACGTGAAGCGGGAAAACTTGTTTCCACCTAAAACCAAAAAAAAAGCCAGCGGTCACACTCAGCCGGCACCAACATCAACATCGCCAAACGCGTGCGGCAGGTGCTGCGCCGCTGTCGATCGGCTAATCGAAGATCGCAGACTGAACGCTGCGTTGGGTGCTGCTTAGGCACTAAGGCTCAAGCTATAATTTTGTGGAAAATATTTTCAGAAACTAAACCCTCCACGCGAACCTTGAAGAGCCCGGCAACCGGCAGCAGACTCCGCCGGCACATGGCACACGGAAAGGCTCACCAACGCCGGATGTGTGCCGCACTTGAAGGCAGGTGCTCGAACGAGCCGTGAGTTATATCACACTCACGGTCCACTTCCGTTAATGTGGTCGTTGGCCGGCACACTATTGCTGTCGGACGGTCGGGAGCTACCGGAAGAACTACATTTCTTCCACCCCGTGTTTCACCCCTCTACGCCGGCAGCTGTCTTTTCAGGGTCAGGCGGTGTTGCACTGCGACCGCCGGTTGTAACGACACAGAACGGATTTGCATGTAAAATCGTGTGGACATTTTCCAGGACCAAAAAAAAACACTTGCAAACATACATCTCCATCGCGAGGAACACCCTTTTGCCTTAATAGAACTGTTGTGTCTAATAGCCAGCGAAGGGCATTGCGCGCCGCATTCCACTCCGGACATGGGGAAGGTACCTAAAATGTGACAAAATACGATGTACGACCGTAAAACAACTCCATTTGCAACGCCGTGCGACCGCTCCTTCGATTTTTTTGTATGCCCACCGCTCAATGCACTAGGCAGTAGCGCGTCCAAAAGCCATAAACATGCTGGGCGCACTGTTAGCGGCCGTCCCTCGTCCAGCGCCAAAAGACCAACCAATTATGTGACAACCGCAAAGGGTAATTCTAAGAAACCGTGGCTGTATTGATTTGCTCAAGGTGCGGTTGGTTGTTTCTTCGAGAGCTTTTTCCTTCATTTTTCCTTGCATCACTACAATGTGATGGCAAAAAAGGAAAAAAAGCTTAGCCCGGTGATGGTAAGCGCATGAATCAGATCAGTGATGTGTTTGTTTTTATATTGAAATTTACATTACTTGAAGGCTTACATACCAAGAAATTGTTATGAAATTTTCTCAGCTCGGACCAGCTGTTTTACACCTTCAAAGAAGTTGTCACTTCACCACCAACAGAAGGAAGGCACTCACTTACGCAATAAATCTCCTGTCACAGCCGAGAGATTGCCACCCCAAACTGGAAGATTTACTACTTCTTCCACTTCTTGCACTGTTACTTTCGGCACATGACTCACAGAGCGCGTGCATGGTAACTCGTTTTCACCTGTGTTGTACTGTTTGTAATGAAATAAGAAACATGTAGCTCACTGTTTTTTTGTCGTACAACAAAATTTCAAAAAGACTCCAATGTAAAACAAATCAAATTGCCAACTGCAGCGGTGAAAGGAACTCCACAATTGCATACGACGAAACAGGCGAAAGCAGCGGCGATTGCGTGCAATTATTCAATTCCACTGTCAGCTGATAGGCTCGATCAGGTGACAGGCGACTGTGATACCGTCTAGTTCGATGTAACACCTTCGCCGTCTTAACCCAGATCCAGTCAAACCGCATACATTTATCTCACGGATCGTCCATCTCCTTCACGCGTCCGGAGCCGCGGGCAAGTCGTCAGCTAGCCGATTGAAGGTCACGCCACCTTTCACTCTGTGCGCGGGGGGGACGGACATCGGCCGAGCTGGCAGAAGGCGATCGACGAGCACGCTTTACGACACGGTGCCAGCGGCTGCCCCCGTAGGCTCTCGGATGTTGTGGGATAATAGGTGAGAAAAAGAAAGTTACGATTGCGCGCCACCCGTAAGGATAGCGCGAACCGGTCCGGGATGGATAACATGATCATCCTGAATGCGTTGACGAGACGAGTTCATAAATCGTTTGCAGTCTAAAATATATGCTGAGATTCTAATTCTGCTCACTCCCTCGAGAAACATTCGTTGGTACGAGACGTTACATAGGGACGCATTCCATAACGATCGCTTTGAAGAATTCCTGCTTGTAGGAGCTCACTTTAGGCGCGTCATCATAAAAACTAACGACACACGCTATTTGTATCAAACGTGTCCCGTTGGCAGGTGAAACAAAAGTCACCGTGCACAATGAAATGGCAAACATTAAAAAGGCATCGAGCTCGCCCAACATGGCCGTCCGCGGGCGCGTCCCGCTCGGTTGCAGAACGCCTAAACCGTCTTATTTAAATGAGAGCACACTATTCATTCGCACCGAAGAATGGAAAACGCATAATTTTCAACGCAAATGAAGAAACTCGCCGGTACAGCGCCGGTGGGAGTGGGAGTTCATATTTTACGCGCCCCGTGCGGTCCGGCGAGAGAATAAATAGCAGCCGGCAGGATGTGGCACGGGAGACGGCAGGCCAAGCCGCATAAAGGTGTCACATTTTCATAACCTCACAAATCAACACTCACTTCACAGATCCATTGTGGTGCTTTGCTGGCAGAACGGACTGCGGGTGGTTGTATCTTGGCCTGCAGAACACACACACACACTGGTGGCGAGCAATGCGCTAAATGTATAATAAGGCGGTGTAGTATTGGAACGTACATTCTTGGGAACGTATGGCGCAGACTATGGGTAGGAAAAGTAGGGCGGACGCTTGGGAGAGTTTTTGTTCCATGGCGTTTCACTAGCCTGAATTAATAGTTAAATATAAAGCACAAAGTAAGCTAGAAGTATTACGACCAATCTGAAAGACAAACGACACCTGCAAACGCTAAGGTATCTCTCCTCCAATCTCCTCTTAAAGCTAATGTAACCAGAGCATAGTGACGGTAGAGATGGTAGGCAACGGTAGAGTTCTTCCCATTCCCACCCGCCAAGACGGTGGAAACCGTGTGGGAGCACTCGCTGTTGTAGTGCATGCATCATCGCCGCAAGATGGTTGGATCGTTTGCATTGCGCACATTGCTCGCTCAATATTGCATACCGAGCAATAAGCTTGCGGCAAAAGATGATAAATTACAATGCAACAATCAAACCTGCGATCTATGCTGCGCCCGGGTACAAACACGAGAAAGAAACCACCATCCGGAAGTGACGCAAAAAGCGGCGCCTGCCGTCGATAGGAGATCGATGTGAGCTTCATTTCGTGGAAAAAAAACAACAAGAGTTGTTAAACGCTTCGACATCATCCGTGTGAACTGTGCTGCTCATTGTGTGCGAACGCGCATTAAACTTTTCCTTTCTATTTGGCACACATTGCGCGGACCCACCTGCGAGCGAGAGTTATGATGGACCATTCTATGCGGTAAGATATTTCCCAGCTTCCAAGCGGGCGAAGCGCTCACCAGATGCGCCAATAACTTCACAAACATTAACAAGGAAGTCCGGATTAGCGGAAAAAAAACAACAAGAGTTGTTAAACGCTTCGACATCATCCGTGTGAACTGTGCTGCTCATTGTGTGCGAACGCGCATTAAACTTTTCCTTTCTATTTGGCACACATTGCGCGGACCCACCTGCGAGCGGGAGTTATGATGGACCATTCTATGCGGTAAGATATTTCCCAGCTTCCAAGCGGGCGAAGCGCTCACCAGATGCGCCAATAACTTCACAAACATTAACAAGGAAGTCCGGATTAGCGTCGACAATTTCTCCATTAGCTCCGCGTTATTCGCGGGGTAAACAACAATCTCGGTCGAAGATCGTGGCTGATAAATTATCATTTATCATTCTCGGACGATCGCACCAAACAAAAACCGGTCGATATGGTGAACGGTTGATCGTGGGGACCACCTAACACAAA
>KZ072504.1:99039-112569 GCA_002091845.1 Anopheles cracens
TCGGCGTGAAGCTGGTGACCACGACCTGCGAATAAAGTAGCCGGCAACAGCAGCGCCGACTGATTCGCCGTCCCGGATTCAAGCCACCGCTGCTCCACCAGACGGTGCTGACTGTGTATGTTCACGCGATAAGGTGTACGGCGGTGGTCACCAGCAGCCACCGCTGGACTCGGTGGTTTCGGAGAGCTTCGGACGTGTGCCCGCGACCACGTTCAAGGTGTACCACTAATTTTCAATCGACTGCAATCGACACACTCCACGGAGGTGACGGATGAAAACTCTCGGTGCTAGAAGTATTACGACCAATCTGAAAGACAAACGACACCTGCAAACGCTAAGGTATCTCTCCTCCAATCTCCTCTTAAAGCTAATGTAACCAGAGCATAGTGACGGTAGAGATGGTAGGCAACGGTAGAGTTCTTCCCATTCCCACCCGCCAAGACGGTGGAAACCGTGTGGGAGCACTCGCTGTTGTAGTGCATGCATCATCGCCGCAAGATGGTTGGATCGTTTGCATTGCGCACATTGCTCGCTCAATATTGCATACCGAGCAATAAGCTTGCGGCAAAAGATGATAAATTACAATGCAACAATCAAACCTGCGATCTATGCTGCGCCCGGGTACAAACACGAGAAAGAAACCACCATCCGGAAGTGACGCAAAAAGCGGCGCCTGCCGTCGATAGGAGATCGATGTGAGCTTCATTTCGTGGAAAAAAAAACAACAAGAGTTGTTAAACGCTTCGACATCATCCGTGTGAACTGTGCTGCTCATTGTGTGCGAACGCGCATTAAACTTTTCCTTTCTATTTGGCACACATTGCGCGGACCCACCTGCGAGCGAGAGTTATGATGGACCATTCTATGCGGTAAGATATTTCCCAGCTTCCAAGCGGGCGAAGCGCTCACCAGATCCGTCACGTACGTCTATGTGCTGTGCTGTCACGTACGGCATGGGAACGGTGCATGTTTATAGGTGATCCTACCACGGAAAGAAAAGCAGTGTGGTCCAAAAGACAAGCATAGCAGATTTGATCAAAACATCATGAGTCATCGGTGTTGGACGTGAGACATAGAGCTATTTGCATACTGACGCTAACTTACGGTGCCAGCAATGTTGCACCAATTTTGAGTTTTATTATGGAACGATGTCTGACGTCGCAATGTGTTCACAGGAATCTCCAAGTCTGTTACCTTCCGCAACACGAAGAGCCTGATGGAGGCGATCAATTTGCTGCAGCCCAGCTACGACCGGGGCGGCAGCGAGTACTACAGCATACTGCGAACCTCACAGGAGATCCCGTACGACAGTGCCATCTTCCTGGCCACCAGCAGGGCAACCACCGATGCGCAGCTTTCCCGCATGACGGCACTCACCCTGCTCAAGAAACGGATCCGGGTAGGTTTAGCGGCGTGGTAGCTATTCGGAGGAGCAGCGCGTCACCTAACCTTTCTAACCTCCTCAGCTTTACGTTATCTGGTTCGGCGAAGAAATCGTGGACACCAAGCAACAGCTGGATCAACCCACGACCAACCAGACGGCACTGCACGAGTTGGCGCACAAGACCGGCGGCCGCGTGATACACTTCGAAATCGACCGATATTTCGGCAGCAACCCCGTGCTGGTGAGGATCGCCGCCGAACTTTTCCATTCAATGTTCCACCTAATCGTATCCGCATACTTCACAGACGACCCTGCTATCGCAGCACGACCTGCACGGAACGCAATCCATCCCCGTCGGCGTCGAGGCGGACGTGAACAGTTTGTACTTCAAGCTGCACGGACACATCGACCAGGCCACGCTGGAGACTCCCAACGGTGACTAGAACCTACCACAACCCCACCTCATTCATCCTCGAATCTAGAGAACGGACCCATGGTTCTGTGTTGTCCCTGCCCCAGCGCTTACCCTATCCATCCCAAAAAGCTTCCACCATAACAAGCAAGGAAAGCGCGTGTGAAATCTTCCGGACTCCTCCATACATGTGCTCCTCATCTGACAGACGGTTCCATCACCATCGGTGCGAATTATTGTCCTGCTTTGTTGTGTTGTGGGCTCTGTTGGGAAAGTGTGTTGTCGCGTATCCGTTGCCGTTGTAATTGTTGTCGCATGAAAAGGGCATTCCAGCATGCAGCACTGCTCAATCCCATTACCTCACCAAAATACACTTTTATCTCAATCAAGCATCACAACCGGGTAGTAGCAAATGCGGTTAGTTTTTGTTCTCTCGTTCGATTCCAGAGCATCCCAAAGTATGAGACAAGTCGATGTTTACAACATCGGATTGTAACTCTCTTTAAAATTATCGTTCGTTTGACAAAAACAAAGCCAACGGCGCAACAGGAGTCAACGACAGTGCCGAACACTTCACCTCGCCCGACGGGGACAACAATGTGGAGGACGCCCAGGAGGACGATGTGCTGCAGCTGGCAACAACAACCACGATGCCGCCGGCCGTACTAGCTGGTACGAGCCCGGAACTGGAGAGCTATGCCGGTAACGTCGAGCATCCTGTGAGCCCGCTCAGACCAACGAAACCTGCGCCAGCGTCGCACCCGGGCACCAGTGGGTTCGACGAGACCAAACTCTCCAAACCGGAGCTGCTGGCGCAGTTGATCGCGGACAAGAACCTCCGGATGCCGATCGCATTTCTCGTCGACACGGCGAACGACTCGCTGGCCTTCA
This sequence comes from Anopheles cracens, assembly GCA_002091845.1. Lineage (NCBI taxonomy): Eukaryota > Metazoa > Arthropoda > Insecta > Diptera > Culicidae > Anopheles > Anopheles cracens. The sequence continues at coordinate 101,727 of KZ072504.1, forward strand.
CCAAGAAGGTGCTGGAGGCGGCGCTTGTGCCGAAATCCCCGCTCGATGCGATCTTGATGCGCTACAACGCTACCGGTAAGTGAAGCAACCTTTTTTAGTGCGTGTGTGTAGCTAGTGTAGACCAAAAGGTTTTAGAACCACAACAGATTGTCCACCGGTGGATTACCTGCGCAAGAAAACGTTCTGTTGGATGTCAAAAATATAGGAACGCCTGCTTCAATCTAGTACTCTTTGCTGACTAACATTTGTTCTTCATTCCACAGACCGTCAACTCTCAGTAGGCCACTCCAACAAGTAGCCGACGAATGTTTGCTTGAAGCAGCTACGGTTTAGTGATTCTTTTTAATGTGTAACTCAGGAGCTACGAAAACATTCCGGCAGAGCACAACAGCGAGCGTTCGGCAGACATTTCTAGTGCAACAACAGTGAAGCGCACTCGTACTCGAGCAGTGGACCGTTCGCGAGGTTTTGCGTGAGCTCACAAACGATACCAACATGTATCCCCCAATACTAGTGTTAGTGCTTGCGTTAGTGTCCATCTCCCGCCAAACGTCGGCCTTGGAGCTGCAGGAAGACGATGGTCGGGAAGGTGACAGCTATTCTAGTCTCTACGGAAGTCCGGTCGCTGTCAGCTACGGCGGCAGCACGGGTGCGACGCTGGAAGAAACGGTGACCGCTGTCGCCGACACCGTAGCAGCTGCGTCCTCCGATATGTTACCACCCGGTGGTTTGCTGGACAGTGTCTACTATCAGCACCACCCCAACCCGGAACACCAGTATGGCAGTAGTGAGGAGGACCGGGCAATCTACCCGGACAGCTTCAACAGCTCGGAGCTGAACGGAACCGACGATCAGTATCTGACTACGAGCAGTTCCAACGCGGACTATGGTTCCGGTTTCGTAGGATCGAGCGAACGGAACGATAGTGCGGAGCTGCAGCCGTCGTTCGTAGACAACGAGGCGCGCGCGAGCGTCCCACTAGCGTTCGTGAGTGAGCAAGCGGAGCAGGCTGGTGAGTCCGCGGAAAGCCATCACCGGCCGGCCGTGATCCACCATGCCCGTGACGAACCCACGCTGAACAGCAGAGCCCTGGAGCACCACCATCTGCACCAAGGCCTGCCCTCGGAAACAACCAACCACCTCTACAACGGTGCCGCTGGCGAACCAGACGCCAACGGCGCAACAGGAGTCAACGACAGTGCCGAACACTTCACCTCGCCCGACGGGGACAACAATGTGGAGGACGCCCAGGAGGACGATGTGCTGCAGCTGGCAACAACAACCACGATGCCGCCAGACCACGTTCAAGGTGTACCACTAATTTTCAATCGACTGCAATCGACACACTCCACGGAGGTGACGGATGAAAACTCTCGGATCGGGCAGCATGCGAAGAGACCGGTTGGTTCTAATATCGCGTGTATCGCACAGTGCAATCGATCTACAGGAGTGGTTGTCAGCAGAAAACAGCCGTAACTGCCGCAAAGGCCAAATGTTACCATTTCATAAGCAACGTGCGTACACGCGGCGCAAGGACGGTGCCTGTAAGAGTGCGTGTGTGTAGCTAGTGTAGACCAAAAGGTTTTAGAACCACAACAGATTGTCCACCGGTGGATTACCTGCGCAAGAAAAAGCGCACAACAGGACCCCCCTCGCGGAGAGCATAAACAAATTGCGCAAAATCTCAAGCTGCGTTCGATTTTTCCCAACATATTTCTCTTTTGGGGCGCACGCACGCACGCACGCACACAGGCTCAATCCGAACCATTTTCACAGGGCAGCAAGCAGAGAGAAGGAAAATCCACACACAAGCCCCCAAAGTGTCGAACCATATGATTCGGTTCACAGCAGTTCCCTCTCACTGTCGTTTTCTCACTTTGCTCCACATACGGTGCCTTTGTAGCTACGGCAACGACACATACAACACACTGTGACTAACACAGCACACACTCACAGCACTGGTAGCCATTGGAAAATGGGGAAAATTATCGCCACCAGCTCGAACGGTGTGTGATGAAGCACAGCTTTTTAATACAACAATTTTGGTACGAATAAACAAAACCACACACATACGCGCGCGCACTTGCACACTTACCGTTTTTCTTCGTGGGAAATTTTCCTCCAACAAAAAAAAATGCTAAACAATACCGCCACGGTCTGACAGCATCCGGGCGTTGCCACAAAACTTGACGCCAATAACTCGGGTGCGTGTGCGTTGCGATTGCCCTGCGCATCACCATCCGCGTATGCAAAAAGGGCATGGCAAGGGCCGAAAGAAGACTCTTCGTTTAGAGGTCAATACCAAACTACGCTCCAGAAATAACGATTTGGCCCCTTTCGTAACAATCCCCCACTCAACCAGAAGATCCACAAACCGGGAGGTAAGTAAAGAGCCGGTTCTGGTTACGTCGCCGTTTGGTCCATAAGGAAACTGGGCACACACACACACCCATAACCGTACGCGCGCACTCGCAAACCGGCCCGCCTCCCGGTAATCCGCACGGCGGCATCGTCCCCGGCAGCGGGTGCAACCTTGAACCATATGACGCGTTTGCACGACTCCACCAACAGGTTTTACACGTGTTTGTTTCGCGGCTCGGCACAAACACACACACACGAAACAAATTCAATAATTTTCGGAAGTTCTGACCGCGATTCATAGTATAATCAGATCCTTCTGTTACCAATATTAGAAGAAAAAAACTACGTCACACAACGGTCCAACAACGATAAAAGCAAGCCAAACCGTTCTGTCCACCTGCGCGGTGGTTGTCGCCCACTGTGCGAGTTTCATCGTGGCACGCAAACTTGCACGCAACATTGCACAGTCTCGGTCGGTCTGGCGGCGGCAGGGAAGCATAAAACATCGCGTAACAAATGTGCGACCGTATTCGTGTCCGAACAACAACAAAAAAGACAAAGCAGCAGGATCATTTTCCAATCTTTCTCAAGTACAAATCATTAATTTGTTAAGTAAATTTCCACCGGGACGCTGTTTTGAGTGCTTCCTTTTGCAAAAAGAAAGAGCAAACCAAGTGTTGTTAGCAAAGCAAAAAGAAAACGCCATCGTACAACGGCGGGGCGATGCTTTTTTTAATTATTTTAACTGATCGTATAATGTTACTAGGTGTTAATGATGTGCGAATGTGCGAACTTACACACAGATTTTTATGTGAACATAACACGTCGATTCCATCTTCCGTCTTCCCTCTGTCCTGTCCTGCGTGTTTCATATCCGGGAGGTAACCCGTTGTTCACGTGCTTCTGGAACTATCTGTCCCCTCCCCCTTCCATTCATCTTCTCATCTAAACACTCAAACGGAGCATAATTAAAACCGGGAAAAGAGCGACAACCTTTAGCCGTAAGACAACTCCTATTTTACGTGTTAACATTATTAAGTGAATACTTTGTTGTAAATAATTGATGAAAAGAAAAGAAAACGAATCATCTCCACCAATCAATACGTCCACTGGGTTTTCATTGCTGTGTTTGTGTTCGTCCCGGCTAGTCCTGCTGTGATCGCTGTCGTTCACTAACCTCTTAACCCCACATTCTTTCGCTCCACCTTCATCAACACATCTGGGGTCATAAACATTCCGAAAAAAAAAATGAACAGTTTGTACTTCAAGCTGCACGGACACATCGACCAGGCCACGCTGGAGACTCCCAACGGTGACTAGAACCTACCACCATCCCACCTCATTCATCCTCGAATCTAGAGAACGGACCCATGGTTCTGTGTTGTCCCTGCCCCAGCGCTTACCCTATCCATCCCAAAAAGCTTCCACCATAACAAGCAAGGAAAGCGCGTGTGAAATCTTCCGGACTCCTCCATACATGTGCTCCTCATCTGACAGACGGTTCCATCACCATCGGTGCGAATTATTGTCCTGCTTTGTTGTGTTGTGGGCTCTGTTGGGAAAGTGTGTTGTCGCGTATCCGTTGCCGTTGTAATTGTTGTCGCATGAAAAGGGCATTCCAGCCTGCAGCACTGCTCAATCCCATTACCTCACCAAAATACACTTTTATCTCAATCAAGCATCACAACCGGGTAGTAGCAAATGCGGTTAGTTTTTGTTCTCTCGTTCGATTCCAGAGCATCCCAAAGTATGAGACAAGTCGATGTTTACAACATCGGATTGTAACTCTCTTTAAAATTATCGTTCGTTTGACAAAAACAAATTCAATAATTTTCGGAAGTTCTGACCGCGATTCATAGTATAATCAGATCCTTCTGTTACCAATATTAGAAGAAAAAAACTACGTCACACAACGGTCCAACAACGATAAAAGCAAGCCAAACCGTTCTGTCCACCTGCGCGGTGGTTGTCGCCCACTGTGCGAGTTTCATCGTGGCACGCAAACTTGCACGCAACATTGCACAGTCTCGGTCGGTCTGGCGGCGGCAGGGAAGCATAAAACATCGCGTAACAAATGTGCGACCGTATTCGTGTCCGAACAACAACAAAAAAGACAAAGCAGCAGGATCATTTTCCAATCTTTCTCAAGTACAAATCATTAATTTGTTAAGTAAATTTCCACCGGGACGCTGTTTTGAGTGCTTCCTTTTGCAAAAAGAAAGAGCAAACCAAGTGTTGTTAGCAAAGCAAAAAGAAAACGCCATCGTACAACGGCGGGGCGATGCTTTTTTTAATTATTTTAACTGATCGTATAATGTTACTAGGTGTTAATGATGTGCGAATGTGCGAACTTACACACAGATTTTTATGTGAACATAACACGCCGAACCATTTTCACAGGGCAGCAAGCAGAGAGAAGGAAAATCCACACACAAGCCCCCAAAGTGTCGAACCATATGATTCGGTTCACAGCAGTTCCCTCTCACTGTCGTTTTCTCACTTTGCTCCACATACGGTGCCTTTGTAGCTACGGCAACGACACATACAACACACTGTGACTAACACAGCACACACTCACAGCACTGGTAGCCATTGGAAAATGGGGAAAATTATCGCCACCAGCTCGAACGGTGTGTGATGAAGCACAGCTTTTTAATACAACAATTTTGGTACGAATAAACAAAACCACACACATACGCGCGCGCACTTGCACACTTACCGTTTTTCTTCGTGGGAAATTTTCCTCCAACGGGCGAGAGAGACGGGCGCTGGGTGGAAAAGTGCGCTCCCCACCTCGCTACAATGCACACTCGATGTGAATGTCAAACAATCCGCACCTCGGCTGCTTGCCAACAGAGGAAAACAAAACGGCGATTTTCGCTTTTCCTTCCGGCTCCGGGAAAACTCGCGCACAGAGGAGCGCGCACGGCCACTAGAGTTCCGCTTCCTAACGCTTCCAACACTCTCCAGCTAGCAAACGCTACTGATGATGCCGATTCTGGGGGGACGGATGCGGACACGGATCGAATCGCGTTTTCTTTCGCACCCCCTCGCGGTTTTTTTTTTGTCGTGTGTGCTTTCCGTCGCGTTTTTGACAACTATGCCGGATCCAAAGCAGCACACACACACTAGGGGCAAAGCTCTCAGCCCCGAGTCGGGAGCGTGCCGTCTCGTTTTCGCACCCATGCAACTAGATGGCTGCCTATTGCAACGCTCTCTCTCTCTCTCTTTCTGTCGCGCACTCTCTGTCGCCTTCGCTCTTCTCGCTCAGCCGAGCGCGCTCGTGCCAACCGCGGGAGAGCAATTCGACGAACGCGAACGATGACGTCAGCGTCGGCGCTGACGGGGCGGCGGAATCAAAACAAAAGCGACATCTCTGCGCAGGTGGTGATCCTTCCTGCACACGCGGTGCCTGCCTATAGGCTCGTGGCACACCTATTCGAGCGTGGGGGACAGAGGTAAGAATTGGCCCACATTTTCCGCCCGCATGCGGCGAGGGTTTTCCGGGACCTTTACGTTTTTGCAACTAGTTGGTAAATTATTCCCATCTTGCCCAGGGTTGCGCAGCGCGTTTTTTCTAGCTGCAATATAACACACTTCGAAAAAGACTTCAAAACGCTGCTGCTCCTCATGGGCAGTGAACCGTTTGGGGGAGTTTTCCATCTATTTGTTTTGTTTTCGACACCACCATCGGGAGAGAAGGTAACTAAACCATCAATGACGACGACGGCGTTGCTTGGCAACGGCCCATTAGCATATAAGCGTATAAGGTGGTGGGCGCGCGAGGAGGTCGATGAAGCAACGCTGATGACAGTTCATACCGTGTTGGACGAAAAAGCCCACATTTACATCCGTGGTTGGTTGAAGCTGCCTTCAGCCTTCCGTCCATTGGCATTAACATTCGGCGGTAGGGTCATCGAAACTTCTTCCCCTGTGGATGCCATTATTGGGAACGAAATCAAACACCTCATGAATGAGATCATTTTCCATCGCATACACGCCCGACTTCGACTCTTAGTCATGTGTTTCTTGCTTCGTCTTCTTGCATCGCGATTAACTTTTCGCTGACATAGGTTCCGTGGTGGATTTGCTTCGGGATATGGAAAATAACTTCAACGGTCAACTGAACCCACCGCATAACAGACCAGACGAATCGCCTGTGCTGCTGTACCGGCTGAACCAAACGCAACCGGGCCAGTACAGGTTGAACGTGTCGTCCACGAGTTCGTCGAAAAGCGCCTACAGCGTCACGATCAAGTCGGCACGGGTTTACTGGCACGGGTTCAACACATATGGTAAGTATTTAGTAGGCGATTGTGACATTAGCGTGAGAAAACTGCTCCATCCACCCTGTATGCTCTCTCTCTCTCTCTGTTGTTTTTAAAAGATTTGATGTTTTTCGCCTCCCTCTATGTTGTACTCATCTGCCGATGACGTGCGAACACTCTTGGCACACGATCAATAAACATAGAGGACGGCTGATAAGGGCGTTTGGCGCGGTGGCAAACAGTCGAACCCTTCCCTGGCCCTTTTCCCGAAGAGGTCACAGCGGACGGTCACACACCACAAACCAAAGGCCTCGCTCCGTTTGAACTAATCCATGCACACACTCACGACATAAACAGACACATAAACACACACACACAAGAAAACACTGATTTCATGCAAAACACCTTCATCCCCAAACCCGCGCAACCTTCTAACCCTCGCTCGGTCTCTGATTAGGGGTAAATTAATAAATGGCCGCGAACAGGAAGCGCGGAAGGCGCAAAACTCGGAAGCCGGGTGCCGATGGTGATAGTGCCCCAGCGTTTGGAAGCGGCGCCATCGTGATAATTAAACCCGACCGGGGAGGAGTCCCCCTACCATCCCAACCGATTTGTCACACTCGTCGACGACCCTCCCTGGGACGGAAAACTCACCCCGCGGGGACGTTGGAAACTTTGCGATTGCACACCGGACGAACGTGAGGGTGACGTGTAACTAACCTGACACTGTCGGTGCGATTGCTCCAAAAGCCCCGAAAAGAACACTGCCAGCGGATCACCGACTATCAGTATCACCGTGGAAACGGGGAAGAAATTGACGCACAGCACACTGCTGCTTGGCTGCGAGCGTGAAGCAAACACGAATGCCGCGCCTGAAACCAGCCCAGATGTCCAGATCCGTTCCGTTCCGCTACTTTCGAGTAACTGATCCGCTGCTGTCGGCCGTTTGGGTTTTTTTTTCGCTGCGCGCTTCGCAGCGTCGGGCCTGACCAAGCCCCCGCGCGGACAAAGATGCGCGCGATTGGGCGTGCGAGAATGAGCGTGCGGGGCTGAGCTTCGATCGCGTGCACCACAACACCAGCGTGAAGCAGCCACCACGGGAAGAAACTGCCCCCGGGAGCACACGCCGACGTTTGTTTACTTTGATTCCAACCTTCTCCTCTTTCCACAGCCGGGGTTACGAAGAAGTCAGTCGCTTGCGGCTTTTGCTCTGTAGCCACCAAAAAGATTTATTTATTCTCGTAGCGTGGCTGGCGTGTGGCACTATCCGTGATGCTCTCTCCTTCTCTCCATCCGCGCTAGATAAACGAACGACATGTTTGACGAATCGTGTTTGCATCGTAAACGCTTGATCAGTGTTTATGCGTCATCCTAATATTTGTCCACAGCTGCGCGTAATTGTTTCAATGTGTTCCTTGCGGTCCTGAGCACGATGAGTGGGCGATGGGGCTGGCTGATGGCAAAACACAAAGAACCACCAGCTGGCCCGGTTTCTGCCATCGTCATGTCCACGCGGACACGAGAGAGGAGTATGTGACCTTTAACCCTCACACCAGATTGTGGTGCTGGGGCAGAAATTAAATTGGTCGAGGCGTGATTCATCGCAAATCCGCGCCGCGATGCGGTTATCGTCTCTGTTGCAACACCATCTCGAATGGGCGAATGTGTCTGGTCTGCTAATGGTTTGCTGCTTGCTCCGATTCTGTCTGTCTCCCTCTAGAAACTGGACCGGATCCAGCAACCGCACCCGAAGGCTGGGAGCCGGAATCGCAGGAAGTGCTGAGCAACAAGCTCGGTGGGGACTCGTACACCTCGTTCCAGGACAACGCCAGGGGAAGGTAAATAAAGATTAATGTTCGACTCATTCGAATTCATTATCTATTGTAATGGAGCACATATTTGGAGGCGGCTTATTGCAGATTGTACGATCGTTTTAATCACAAATTTAATGGGCCAAAAACGGCAGTTTAGGCTAGAGCAGTGCTTACATTAGAGTTTGCAAGTTTGTCAGTAGAATCTTGGGATGGCTCATACAACTTTTTTGTCATACAACTGTCGGAATCGATTCCCATCGACCTTTTCTCGCTTCTAAGGCGACTTTTTTCTCTATTTTTTCCAAATGTTCAGTAGATTTTTCGTTCAAGAGATGGTTCTCTCGGGGAGTTTCTATTCTATAAATTTACTAGTATACATTGAAAATGTAATCATATAGTTTTATATAGCATACATAACTAAGTTCCGAAGTAGAGAAGTAGGTGTCAACTGTATTTTTTTTATAAAATGATCTTAATAAACCTCAAGGATCATTTAAATGCAAGCAACAACCAATAATGCATACGCCTACTAGGGGTAAAGACACACGCACTGGGTTATTGTACACTTTTGCAAAATAACCAGCCTGCTTCTCTTGTCAATTGACTAAACCAGCTCCAAACTACCCAGATCGAGTGGTGATGACCATCGATTCGCCCGGCAAACGGAGCTGACCGACGAAGACAGTGGCATCATTAGTAGCCGCGCCTCCATCCAGGCCATTACCAAGGTGGACGTCGGCATCAACTCGCAGCTGATCGGAGCCCGGGGCCAAACGCTGCCGCTGTACTTCGAAGTGACCAACTACCGCCAGACGCCGATAACGTATTTCTTCCGCGTCACGGACGAGCTGGCCTTCTTGCGTACGCTCAATCCGGGCCAGTAAGTGAAGAAATGTTTCCATTCCGTCGCAGATCACATCCGTAACCGTGTCATTCTCTTCGCTCTTTCCGCAGAGCCACATTAGCACCCGGACAGACTGTCGTCGTGAGCGTCACGCTGCAGGTAACGCCTACGGCCGAAATTGGTAGCCGCGACAAGGTAACGTTCTCGACGACTGGTGTCGATACGGTGTCCCAGTCGGCCTGGGTGACCGTGTCGGACGCGTCCGGTCTGGCCGACAGCACCCGTCCCTCGCTCTGGTACACCTACTCGAGCCGCTGCGAGGGCCGCTCGACGTCGGCCACCTGTACCGGTGCCTTCTGGACGCTGGAGGTGATGGCCCGCGACTACGAGACGGGACTGCTGCGCATCACATCCAACCCGGCCGGGCTGATCTACAGGACACCGTTCACGGCCGGCACGCGTGACGAGGTGCGGGCCAGCTACACCGCCTCCTGCTGCCAGCCGCGCGTCACCGTGTCGGCGTACGACGTAAGTCGAAACACGCGCAGCCTCAACCTGGACGTGACGGACATTTGGCTGAACGATGCCGGCATCGCGGCGGTCGTGCTCGGCGTGCTGCTGTTCATCGCCCTGGTCATACTGCTGATACTGCTGGTGCGGTATTGCATCCGCAAGCGGAAGCAGTCGAAAGAGCTGCCCATCTACCGGGGTGGCGAACCGATCGGTTCGCGGCGCACGAAGTAATTCCACCACCGACTAGTGGATCTCGCAGTGAGCGTTATTTTAAGCAAACATTCCAGCGTCCGGATGGCCGTGCTCCTCGCTTTAGTTTGTAAGACGAAGACCTCACACTAACAACACAGTCAGTTCGATATATGCTAAGAAGATAGTCATACCAACCAAAAGTCGTCCTCAGAGGGAACGTGTAATGAATAACATTATGGAGTTAAGCAATAAAACGTTTTTACACATACCACCAACATACAGTTTCGTTCGTTGAAAGTAAAAGTGGGTTTAACCGGCTCTACTAACCTGTTGATTCCTGCGGATCCTTGGCGATGGTGGGCAGTGGTGCTGCGGGCAGCAGTACCGCCACCGGGGCAAAGTCGTCCAGCGTTAATCCGGTAACCTGGGAGCTCAGCAGCGGGTTCGTTATCACCGGTGGCTTACGTGACGTGTCACTTTTTCCGCCACCTCCTGGACCAGCATTAGAAGCCATTGCAAATCAGCCGCTAGAACGTTCACCAACGTTGGAAAACTGCACGATCCGGCTTCCGATGTGATAGCAGATGTTAAAACGACTATTTACTGTGCCAGCTCGGCAGAAGGGTATCGGTATGTCCAATTAAAACTGTGTCCGCAACCAACGTGGACTGCGTGTAGGAGTACGAGCACCCTCCTTCCGGTTGACCTATTTGTGGTTTTGGTTATAGGCAAATTAGATGTCCGCTGCCAAATGCTCCTCGACGAAGAGACACGCACGATGGACCACTTTCTGGATAGATTTTTTTTTATCCCAAAAACACTTTCTCCCAAAACACTTGCCCGTCGGACCG
>KZ072504.1:138085-153775 GCA_002091845.1 Anopheles cracens
GTCACTAGTCGAAATTCTCAAATTCTCAAATTCTCAAGTTTTTTTTTATTATTTAAGACTTTAACTAGACTCAGAATGGATTACGTCAATGCCTGCAACCGTTTTTATACTATCCCGCAGTTTGCTGTGATGCTTAGCAACCCGCAACATCGTGTGGTTCCTATGATTAACATTGTATGATTACTACGATCTAATACTGCGGAACTGGATCAGTTCAACTGCGTTCAACATCACTCGATCGTGTTATAGACAACACAAAAAAAAACATTTTGCTCCCCAACCTCATATTGAGATATCTGCTCAAAGATAGCAACCAACACATGAGTTGACGTTCAAACACACAAAGCAAAGTGAGATGCACCAATGCAAGCGGGAGATTTCTATCAAAAATCCACCAGCCGCGAAGGTGCGAAGGCTTTCACCCGGTCGACCCCGGCGCGGACGGTTCATAGCTCACGGACTTGGCTGGGATTAGCTTAACATGCGCACGAGGCGTACGCCACACCTTCTCCAATTAGCACGGCGACGGTAAAGATGGGCACACAAACGCTGAAATGTAGCGTTTATTAATCTATGCCTAAGACGTAAAGGCGGTCACAGGCCGTGCTCGTGGCCTTGCCTTGATACAGGGCTCCTAATTAATCTTCGATTGTGCCAGAGTGCGTCCTTGTCCTTAGACGTCTTAGTTTTGAACAAAAAAAGACACCACAATCTGTCACCATCCATCCGTGGCGAGATGAACCGAGGAGCAACTAAAGGCGCATTGAGTACAATAAGGGCACACGGTTACAGCTCTGGCGAGCGTTTTGTAGCTAACTATCGCGCAGCTAGAGTAAGACATCGAAGGGTGTGTGCTCTCACAAACACCTCCCAACGGTTAGAGGGGATGTATTGAGCCATTCGAACATGAAATGCACATTAGCGGTGGCCACATTTGCCGGTGCTCTGTAAACTAAACACTGGAGGAGGGAAAAAACGAGAAGAAAGGAAAGCATCATTACCCATCCGCGGCTCCTTCCAAAGCCTCACGTCCTCTACGGGATGTACGTGCAAATGGGCCCACAAAATGGCAGAGTGGAAAATGACAATGCTCGACACGGCAAGTGTCGTCCAACTTATCTCCCTTGCCTTGGAGGCGTCACGGATGCGGAAAGAAGCGAAGGTCGCTCGAACTCGGAGTGAAGCAAGATGAAGGGAGCGAAAGATGACTGCAAAGTACCAGCGGCATGCAACCTCCGCCCAATGGCAAGGTCACGAGCATCAAACGACCGGTAGCATCGGTACGTGTACGCGTTGACTGCTAATTGAGACAGTTCGCGGGCCACGCGAGCGCATCCAACCGGTATGACCAGCACGTGAAGGCCGCTCCGAGCATGGCGAAGTAAAATGCATTCTGCCGCCCGGTGCGGTGTGGACTAACGATTACCATGAGCGGCGAAATTGGGCGATGTTTTGATTCGCGTGAAAACGAGGCTTACCTTGAGCGGGTGTTGGCTTTGGACCTCTGGAGTTCAGCTTTTTTCCGCACCGTATTGCATCGCATACGCGCGAACGCGAACCATAACCTGCGTGCAGGAGTTTCTAATCGACGTTGTTCTGTATTTTTGATCAACTTTCGAGTACGCGAGATGGGTTAGCGAACTATTTAGGTTGGGCTGTCTAGTTCTTACTGGGAGCAATAACAAATGAAAGAGTAATCTGCGAACTGAATGCTAAAGGATTCATGAATCTTCATAGAATTTTTTAAAGGTTCTAAAAGTGCACACAGCTCTAAACCCATTTAAATTAAATGAACTTTATATACATTCCATTGGCTTCAAATTGATTTTACAAAATGTGTATTTTTTGGATAGTTTTCGTTTAATTTCGAATTTCGATTCGATTTTTGGACAGGAAACATTGGAAGTTATCATAAATGCTCCACATTCTTCACATAAATGGTAGTTTCACGTTCGTAAAATAGCTATGAATGTGTAAATTTAATTTTGTTATATTTTTCTGCAAGACGATTCATTTGAACTGATTGTATTCATCTACTATCGCAATCAAAATGTGTTAACTCAAACGGTCAACCGAATCGAATACTCCTAACGGTCACATCTGGCGTCAATTGACACCTAGAAGGCTATTTTTGGAATGCAGGGACCGATTGATCCAATCCTATAGATTTGTGATCTGTTTCGTTTGTGACTTTACCGCTTCCCATTTCCACTTACTTTTACTTTAAATTCAATCTACTTGTATATAAGGGTGGTTGGTGACAATCAATACTCATGTTTTTTTTAATGGAGTTTGTAATAAAAAAAAATCGAAAATTTACTGGACTAAAAAACTCCAGTAAAGACTTTAGACATCTTAGCGTTTTTGAGCTCATTGTGAGTGTGTTGGAACAAACAACAATTTTCGAACAAGTTTCCCGATTCAAGGTCGATTCAAACATCGTCTGATCAGGTACGCCCCATTTCCTATAGGCCCAACATGGAGCAATTTGCAGGCTTAATATCTAACTCATCACCATTTTTTCAAATTGACTAAAATTGATCAACACAATGCACGTGCTAATAGTTTTGCTAAGCACGTTGCCTTCAAATAGCCTCCTTAGCGCTCATTATTGGCCATCGAAGAACATCACGCACCATAAATTGGCTCTTTCCACGCGCACCGCGATGTGTCAGCGTTTGGGTTGATTGATACATTACCGCACCACCGTCAAGCGGGATGTCGATAGAATCGGTGACAGGAAGTGAAATTGATAAACCATCGCAACCGGCCTTGGAAAACAAAATGCTCACCCACTAAAACTCTCCCTCAACAGGAAACGACGGCGTGGAAAACGTTCGCCGGCATCGCACGCGACTCCGACTCGATCAACTCGCTCGTGCGGATTTTGTGATCTGTTTCGTTTGTGACTTTACCGCTTCCCATTTCCACTTACTTTTACTTTAAATTAAATTTACTTGTATATAAGGGTGGTCGGTGATCTAGAAACCACAAACCAGAAGCAAAGTTTTTAGTAGTTAGTAGTTAGTTTAGTAATTTTTAGATAGTAGTTTATATCTTGCCTCCCGCTATCTCCTCATAGCGAAAGACACGCGCTATACATAGCCATTACCAGCTCACTATGAAACCCTAAGCCTTTAAATCCGCGAAAAAACGAAAAACATGTTTTAAATCAGTACAACGCACAAAGCAGTCGTGGTCTGTGCAACGAACGTTTTAAATTGTGAGATTTGAAGGTGAGTTTTCTACTTTTATCCTGAATCTTCCTCATCTTCTTATTTCTTTGCGAGTTTTGAAGCTATGCCATTTTTATAAATGTGTTCGGAATGTTCTATTATTCGCATATCAATACTCATGTTTTTTTTAATGGAGTTTGTAATAAAAAAAATCGAAAATTTACTGGACTAAAAAACTCCAGTAAAGACTTTAGACATCTTAGCGTTTTTGAGCTCATTGTGAGTGTGTTGGAACAAACAACAATTTTCGAACAAGTTTCCCGATTCAAGGTCGATTCAAACATCGTCTGATCAGGTACGCCCCATTTCCTATAGGCCCAACATGGAGCAATTTGCAGGCTTAATATCTAACTCATCACCATTTTTTCAAATTGACTAAAATTGATCAACACAATGCACGTGCTAATAGTTTTGCTAAGCACGTTGCCTAAAAATAGCCTCCTTAGCGCTCATTATTGGCCATCGAAGAACATCACGCACCATAAATTGGCTCTTTCCACGCGCACCGCGATGGCAAGCGCTTGGGTTGATTGATACATTACCGCACCACCGTCAAGCGGGATGTCGATAGAATCGGTGACAGGAAGTGAAATTGATAAACCATCGCAACCGGCCTTGGAAAACAAAATGCTCACCCACTAAAACTCTCCCTCAACAGGAAACGACGGCGTGGAAAACGTTCGCCGGCATCGCACGCGACTCCGACTCGATCAACTCGCTCGTGCGGATCATACCGCGGACGACGATGGGCTTCGTGCGGGACGTGGTGAGCACGTTCAAGCGCGAGTCGCGCGCCATCATCCTCACGCGCAACGGTGCCCTCGAGGGACGGCTGCAGCAGGTGAAGGGCGGCGGGTCCGGGTCGTTCTACGCGTTCAAAGGCATCCGGTACGGGCAGGCCCCGGTGGGCGAGCGCCGCTTCCGGGCGCCGCTCCCGGAGGAGCCCTGGAAGGGCGTGCGCAGTGCGACGCGCGAGGGCTCCGTCTGTCCGCACCGCAACATGATCCTGGACAACTACAAGGGCAACGAGGACTGCCTGTTCCTGAACGTGTACTCGCCGGAGCTGCCGAACGGCGACGACAACCCGAAGCTGCCGGTGATGGTGTGGATCCACGGCGGGGCGTTCTCGTTCGGCTCCGGCAACGCGTTCCTGTACGGGCCGGACTACCTGGTGCCGAACGGGGTCGTCCTGGTGTCGTTCAACTACCGGCTCGGGCCGCTCGGGTTCCTGAGCGTCGGCCGGGACGCGCCGGGCAATGCCGGCATCAAGGACCAGGTGTTGGCGCTGCGCTGGGTGCAGGAGAACATTGCCGCGTTCGGCGGCAACCCGGACGATGTGACCATCTTCGGCCAGTCGGCCGGCTCGGTGTCGGTGCAGCTGCTCACGCTGTCCCCGCTGGCGAAGGGACTGTTCATTGGGCGATGTTTTGATTCGCGTGAAAACGAGGCTTACCTTGAGCGGGTGTTGGCTTTGGACCTCTGGAGTTCAGCTTTTTTCCGCACCGTATTGCATCGCATACGCGCGAACGCGAACCATAACCTGCGTGCAGGAGTTTCTAATCGACGTTGTTCTGTATTTTTGATCAACTTTCGAGTACGCGAGATGGGTTAGCGAACTATTTAGGTTGGGCTGTCTAGTTCTTACTGGGAGCAATAACAAATGAAAGAGTAATCTGCGAACTGAATGCTAAAGGATTCATGAATCTTCATAGAATTTTTTAAAGGTTCTAAAAGTGCACACAGCTCTAAACCCATTTAAATTAAATGAACTTTATATACATTCCATTGGCTTCAAATTGATTTTACAAAATGTGTATTTTTTGGATAGTTTTCGTTTAATTTCGAATTTCGATTCGATTTTTGGACAGGAAACATTGGAAGTTATCATAAATGCTCCACATTCTTCACATAAATGGTAGTTTCACGTTCGTAAAATAGTTATGAATGTGAAAATTAAATTGTTATATTTTTCTGCAAGACGATTCATTTGAACTGATTGTATTCATCTACTATCGCAATCAAAATGTGTTAACTCAAACGGTCAACCGAATCGAATACTCCTAACGGTCACATCTGGCGTCAATTGACACCTAGAAGGCTATTTTTGGAATGCAGGGACCGATTGATCCAATCCTATAGATTTGTGATCTGTTTCGTTTGTGACTTTACCGCTTCCCATTTCCACTTACTTTTACTTTAAATTCAATCTACTTGTATATAAGGGTGGTTGGTGACAATCAATACTCATGTTTTTTTTAATGGAGTTTGTAATAAAAAAAAATCGAAAATTTACTGGACTAAAAAACTCCAGTAAAGACTTTAGACATCTTAGCGTTTTTGAGCTCATTGTGAGTGTGTTGGAACAAACAACAATTTTCGAACAAGTTTCCCGATTCAAGGTCGATTCAAACATCGTCTGATCAGGTACGCCCCATTTCCTATAGGCCCAACATGGAGCAATTTGCAGGCTTAATATCTAACTCATCACCATTTTTTCAAATTGACTAAAATTGATCAACACAATGCACGTGCTAATAGTTTTGCTAAGCACGTTGCCTTCAAATAGCCTCCTTAGCGCTCATTATTGGCCATCGAAGAACATCACGCACCATAAATTGGCTCTTTCCACGCGCACCGCGATGTGTCAGCGTTTGGGTTGATTGATACATTACCGCACCACCGTCAAGCGGGATGTCGATAGAATCGGTGACAGGAAGTGAAATTGATAAACCATCGCAACCGGCCTTGGAAAACAAAATGCTCACCCACTAAAACTCTCCCTCAACAGGAAACGACGGCGTGGAAAACGTTCGCCGGCATCGCACGCGACTCCGACTCGATCAACTCGCTCGTGCGGATCATACCGCGGACGACGATGGGCTTCGTGCGGGACGTGGTGAGCACGTTCAAGCGCGAGTCGCGCGCCATCATCCTCACGCGCAACGGTGCCCTCGAGGGACGGCTGCAGCAGGTGAAGGGCGGCGGGTCCGGGTCGTTCTACGCGTTCAAAGGCATCCGGTACGGGCAGGCCCCGGTGGGCGAGCGCCGCTTCCGGGCGCCGCTCCCGGAGGAGCCCTGGAAGGGCGTGCGCAGTGCGACGCGCGAGGGCTCCGTCTGTCCGCACCGCAACATGATCCTGGACAACTACAAGGGCAACGAGGACTGCCTGTTCCTGAACGTGTACTCGCCGGAGCTGCCGAACGGCGACGACAACCCGAAGCTGCCGGTGATGGTGTGGATCCACGGCGGGGCGTTCTCGTTCGGCTCCGGCAACGCGTTCCTGTACGGGCCGGACTACCTGGTGCCGAACGGGGTCGTCCTGGTGTCGTTCAACTACCGGCTCGGGCCGCTCGGGTTCCTGAGCGTCGGCCGGGACGCGCCGGGCAATGCCGGCATCAAGGACCAGGTGTTGGCGCTGCGCTGGGTGCAGGAGAACATTGCCGCGTTCGGCGGCAACCCGGACGATGTGACCATCTTCGGCCAGTCGGCCGGCTCGGTGTCGGTGCAGCTGCTCACGCTGTCCCCGCTGGCGAAGGGACTGTTCCACAAGGCGATCGCCCAGAGCGGCTCGGTGCTGAACCCGTGGGCCATCGCGCGCGACACCAAGGACAGGGCGTTCAAGCTGGCGCAGCTGCTGGGCATCCGCACGAACGACACCGCGGAGTTGCTGGAGCAGCTGAGGCGCGCAAACCCGCAGAAGATCGTGGACGCGGCACTGAAGACACTGACGGCGGAGGATGTGCGCAAGAGCATCGGGCTGCCGTTCGTACCGTCGCTGGAGAACTGGACCGGCGAGGATGCGTCGAGCGAGGAGCCGCTGATGGTGGAGGAACCGCTGGAGCTGCTCAAGAGTGGACGCTACCACCACGTGCCGACGATCGCTGGGTTCAACTCGCACGAGGCGATGCTGTTTCTGAGACGTAAGTTGCTGGGCGGCTGGGCCGATGTAGGTCACGTTTACTCACCGTCACTGTTTCCCTCCCCGCCAGGATTACGCAAGGACCCGAACCTGCTGCAAACGCTCGACGGTGACTTCGAGCGTCTGATACCGCTGAACCTGCAGCTGGACCGTCTTCACATAAATGGTAGTTTCACGTTCGTAAAATAGTTATGAATGTGAAAATTAAATTGTTATATTTTTCTGCAAGACGATTCATTTGAACTGATTGTATTCATCTACTATCGCAATCAAAATGTGTTAACTCAAACGGTCAACCGAATCGAATACTCCTAACGGTCACATCTGGCGTCAATTGACACCTAGAGGGCTATTTTTGGAATGCAGTGACCGATTGATCCAATCCTATAGATTTGTGATCTGTTTCGTTTGTGACTTTACCGCTTCCCATTTCCACTTACTTTTACTTTAAATTCAATCTACTTGTATATAAGGGTGGTTGGTGACAATCAATACTCATGTTTTTTTTAATGGAGTTTGTAATAAAAAAAAATCGAAAATTTACTGGACTAAAAAACTCCAGTAAAGACTTTAGACATCTTAGCGTTTTTGAGCTCATTGTGAGTGTGTTGGAACAAACAACAATTTTCGAACAAGTTTCCCGATTCAAGGTCGATTCAAACATCGTCTGATCAGGTACGCCCCATTTCCTATAGGCCCAACATGGAGCAATTTGCAGGCTTAATATCTAACTCATCACCATTTTTTCAAATTGACTAAAATTGATCAACACAATGCACGTGCTAATAGTTTTGCTAAGCACGTTGCCTTCAAATAGCCTCCTTAGCGCTCATTATTGGCCATCGAAGAACATCACGCACCATAAATTGGCTCTTTCCACGCGCACCGCGATGTGTCAGCGTTTGGGTTGATTGATACATTACCGCACCACCGTCAAGCGGGATGTCGATAGAATCGGTGACAGGAAGTGAAATTGATAAACCATCGCAACCGGCCTTGGAAAACAAAATGCTCACCCACTAAAACTCTCCCTCAACAGGAAACGACGGCGTGGAAAACGTTCGCCGGCATCGCACGCGACTCCGACTCGATCAACTCGCTCGTGCGGATCATACCGCGGACGACGATGGGCTTCGTGCGGGACGTGGTGAGCACGTTCAAGCGCGAGTCGCGCGCCATCATCCTCACGCGCAACGGTGCCCTCGAGGGACGGCTGCAGCAGGTGAAGGGCGGCGGGTCCGGGTCGTTCTACGCGTTCAAAGGCATCCGGTACGGGCAGGCCCCGGTGGGCGAGCGCCGCTTCCGGGCGCCGCTCCCGGAGGAGCCCTGGAAGGGCGTGCGCAGTGCGACGCGCGAGGGCTCCGTCTGTCCGCACCGCAACATGATCCTGGACAACTACAAGGGCAACGAGGACTGCCTGTTCCTGAACGTGTACTCGCCGGAGCTGCCGAACGGCGACGACAACCCGAAGCTGCCGGTGATGGTGTGGATCCACGGCGGGGCGTTCTCGTTCGGCTCCGGCAACGCGTTCCTGTACGGGCCGGACTACCTGGTGCCGAACGGGGTCGTCCTGGTGTCGTTCAACTACCGGCTCGGGCCGCTCGGGTTCCTGAGCGTCGGCCGGGACGCGCCGGGCAATGCCGGCATCAAGGACCAGGTGTTGGCGCTGCGCTGGGTGCAGGAGAACATTGCCGCGTTCGGCGGCAACCCGGACGATGTGACCATCTTCGGCCAGTCGGCCGGCTCGGTGTCGGTGCAGCTGCTCACGCTGTCCCCGCTGGCGAAGGGACTGTTCCACAAGGCGATCGCCCAGAGCGGCTCGGTGCTGAACCCGTGGGCCATCGCGCGCGACACCAAGGACAGGGCGTTCAAGCTGGCGCAGCTGCTGGGCATCCGCACGAACGACACCGCGGAGTTGCTGGAGCAGCTGAGGCGCGCAAACCCGCAGAAGATCGTGGACGCGGCACTGAAGACACTGACGGCGGAGGATGTGCGCAAGAGCATCGGGCTGCCGTTCGTACCGTCGCTGGAGAACTGGACCGGCGAGGATGCGTCGAGCGAGGAGCCGCTGATGGTGGAGGAACCGCTGGAGCTGCTCAAGAGCGGACGCTACCACCACGTGCCGACGGTCGTCGGGTTCAACTCGCACGAGGCGATGCTGTTTCTGAGACGTAAGTTGCTGGGCGGCTGGGCCGATGTAGGTCACGTTTACTCACCTTCTACATGGGCGACCGGCACGTCTCGAACGAGACGGTCCAGGAGATGATGAACGTAAGTGAGGGGAAACCGTAGCAGGCGACCGTGAGTACGGCGAGCACAGCCAACTGCGACTGACGCGACTGATCTCTCCCCTGCCGACAGCTCATGTCGGACGTCATGTTCCTGCACGGCATCACCGACTACGCCCGGCTGCACGCGTCCCACGACGGCCCCAACTCGACGTGGGTCTACCGGTTCGCGTACGACGGTGCGCTCGGCATCTACAAGCGGATACTGGGCATCGACTGGCCCGGCTCCTGCCACGGTGACGAGCTCGGCTACCTGTTCCACTTCGGCGTGCTGAACCTGCGCCTGGACAACACGTCGCCCGAGCTGCAGGTGATGCACAAGATGACGCGCATGTGGTCCAACTTCGCCAAGTACGGGTAAGTGAAGCGGGGGGAGTTTCGGGTTGGTGTAGAAATACTAACTCGCGCCGAGTGTGTCTGAGCCGCCATCTTTTCCACCGCTTGCTGCTCGGGGTGAAAGGAAGCAAGCGTGCGTTCGGCGATCCGGTTCCAAGGTGGCGCATCTTTGCGATCTTTCGCAGACCTAGTTATGGTTGTGTGTGTTTCTCTCTCTCTCTCTGTCTTGGCTGCGGCTTTTACTGCTGTGTGATAAAACGGTTTCGCTCGCAGCTGATTATTCAATATTTCGAAATTTGTTTTTTGTTTTGCTTCGTCTACCCCGGAGTCTATCGTTCCAAAAAAATGTATATATCTGACAAATCTGATCCAAGCAGCCCTAGACGCTAGCAGTGCGGGTATCTTCGCTCGCATACTAATCGCTGCGAGAGGTTTGTCTCCGGTGGGCCAATCTTGGAAGCAGGGTCAAGGTTGTGTGGAAGACGGAGACCGTTACGTTGGAAGTTGCTGTACCTCCGGTCCGGCTGGTGTGATAAGCAGTGGACGAACCGGTAAAAAAAACAGCAAATTAGGCAGTCCAATCAGCGCTATTCTTCGGGCTTGGGTTAGAAATTGCGGTTTACCGGTTTACAAAATTAAATTACCATTTTATTGTCTCGCGAAAACCGTCCCCGCTCGTCGGATGCAACGGATCCGCTGGCTCGCACATACGAAATGCGGGGTTTGTCATCATCGGCCGTCGGTTTAATGAACCGTGTGCGCCGTGTAACCTCAATCGCGCAGCCCTCTTCTTTGCTGTACCGCCGGTGGCTCGTTAATGCTCGTAAATAGTGCTTGGACCGCGGACCCTTCGCGTAATCAAAAACCCTCCCGGCGGCCCCGGCGGTCCGCGGGTCATACGCGCTTCAAGGGTGACCTCATTTTCGGGGGAGGCGGGAGATTTATTCCACAACTTTTAATTTCCAAACCCATGTCGACCCGCGCGAGAATCGCTCGCTCGTTGAATGGTGCAGCTTGGGCAATGTGGCTCAGTTGCACATTTGTTTTGACCCTTTGACCCTGCTCGGTGAATCTTAAAAACACGAATTTTAAGGGAAGCTTTTCGGGAGGATGCAACACGCGCGTTTGCCGAAGCGCGTGTGAACGAACGTTGGCCAAGCTTTACTGCAGAGCTCTGAGAAGCGGCTCCAGCCATTCTCTTTCGCGGGCCGTTGCGTAAGAATACACGGATAATTTTAACACCACAGTGTTTTTTTTTTCGCTGATCCCAACGGTTTGCTCCATAAGAGTCCACCCTATAAGAGTTCAGGCGAGGGGGGGCTGGATGAAAATAATGAATTTAAAACACATTTGCATAGTTTATTATCCAAATTGAGCGCGCTCATAATTCCCAAAATTTACTGTCACGGGGCAAATATCAACGCTATCATTACCGAGCGGCCAGCTCGATCGCTTTTCGACTTTCATTCCCGAATATCATTCAAAAGAAGAGATTTAAGAAACTTAAAAAATATCGTTTTACAATACAAAAGAGTTTTTTGTCAATTCTTATGAATTGCTCAGAATGGAACGAAAATAAAAAATAATCAGCACAAAGCACAAATTTAAAAAGAACATTAAATTGAAATCAAATATTAGTTTAAATTCGAGATTTATCTTTCCTGTTACGTTTTCTCTCGCGATGTTGGGTTTCTAAGTTGATAAAATTGAATAATGTGTTATTGTGGTCTAAGTTATTACAGGTTGTTGTTTTGTTAGAAAAGTTGAAATGCTCAACAAAATTGAATCTTTTTTGTTTCGATTAACTTTGCTTTATAAGATAGCTTGATCTGTTCGAAAGATGTTCAACTTTTTTTTTTACTAAAAACATCCTACTTTTGTAGTATCCAAAACTCTCCAACATCACTTACTCGTATCTCGCATCAGTTTTGACGTTGTATTATTTCAACTGTTATCATGTTACATAATAGTCTCCAATGACATGTATAACTACTTATCCGCCCAAAGCATGCAGTAACACTTGTCCTATAGGTGCTGCACTGCACAATGCACTAGAAACGCCGGCGGCACACGCGATAAACTAACATCGTTTCGAACGCTTGACATGGAGCTTTCCATGCCATGCCATGCCAAGCCTACTACGAACGAAAGGCATGCACGCATAGTCGGAAGAGACCCGCGTGCTCCGCAAGCTCCACGCCAAAGGTGCGTGCGTGAAGGAGTTATGCAAAAAAAATATCGCTGATCCATTTCGACCTGCTTGACGCGCGTGTAGAAGGCCGAACCGAGTAGCACGACCACGTTTGACGTCCACCAGAGGACGGATTTCGACTCCTGGTACCAGGAGGTCGCTATCACCGTCTGTGCGCACGCTTTTGCCGTGCCGGAGATGTTGTGTGTGAGCGGCGAGGTAACCTTAATCTGGAGCGTCGTCACAAACCCGATGGCAAATCCACAGATGCCCCCTATCAACATCACACCCCAAAACCAGGGTGCCAGCAGGCTCTCGTAGTTCAATACTTCATGTACCTCCCCGTTTATGATCATCAGTGGAATGAATAGTACGGCGGAATAGACATTGTTGTAGTAGCTCAGTAGCCAAACCTCCTGATTCACATGCTGCAGGGTACGTTTGGTGTGTATGGAATACAGCGACAGGCTCAACGAACCCAACACGCCGAATATGGTGCCGACGAGTGAAAACGATTCGGTGAGGCTTTCCTGATCGACACCGATCAGAAAACCGGCGACAATCAGCACACAGCACGATACCGCCTTCGGGCTCGTTTTCTGTCCCAGCAGCGCGTACGTCAGCAGCACGTTGAATACGGTCGTCAGCGAGCGGCCTACGTAGTAGAACGCCACTCCGACGTACTTCAGGCAGAGATTGTTCGTCGCTATCATGGCCGTAAAAAGAATCGACAGGGGAACCACCTTCCGAAAGGTGTCCCTATCGAAGGGATTACCGTCGGGGAAGCTGACAGTGTGCGGATAGCGCTTGCTCAGCGCACTCATCGTGAAGCATATCGTCGACGATGTTAGCACCTGGAACCACGTCACAAACAAAGGGGCATCGAGCTTGAGTCCACTCAGAAGAGCTTTGTTCACAAACACCGTCAGAATGGAAATCACCCTGGAATGAAGAGCATAAATTAGATTTGTGCAACAAAGTGATTACATTGAACTCACCAGTACGCCGCCACAACGGCAGCTATCCGGATGTATTTGGAGAGCAAATTCTCCTTCTGCAACGGTTGATACATTGTGTTTGTCTATTTAGAACAGCTTGACTGCAACTATCATCGTATTCCGGATGTTTGCTGGCTTTCTGGCGAACCTTATCGATAGGAGATACCCGGTATCTAAATTTGATTGTCTACCTTCCGACGGATCTGCCTTTGTTTACAAATCGCAGCACGCGCTGACAACAACCACCATTTCGCCCGATTCGCCCGAAAGGTGCTGTCAAAAGAGCCGGTCCGAATAAAAAAAACGTAAGCAACGGCGAAACGACAATCGAAACGTGTTGGACACTTTTGTGTGGTGCACAAACATTTTCATGAAAACCCGAAAATGTCCATCCAACTGGGAAAATTGTGCTCCCGTATTATCGAGCAGCATTTTGGTGAAGTGGTGCGGACGGTAGTGGACGATCTGTTTGCCTCGATCGCCAAACCCCTAGGCCAAATCATCCGTTCGACCGGTCTAACCAAATCGGAGGTAAGCCACCGAAGGACGTAAACTACCCACTGGTAGATGCATACAATTCATCGTTTTGCTCATTCCAGGTATGCAAATCGTTGGCAATCTTGATCAAATTCGGTATGGCCGGATTTCAGCTAAACAAGGCTCGCACAATGTACGAGTATCGCTTGCATCATGATCGCGTGGTGATGGTGTTGCGCTACCCACGATACGTACATCTAATACAGACCAAGTTCGGCCACGAATCGGCCGTGCTGATGGAGGAGTTGCTACGGTCGGGTACACAGTCCGCATCGCACATCATCGTGAAGTCGATGTCGAATGTGGACGGCAAGGATCACAACACGCTCGCCCTGCTGAGGGAGAAATTCACTGCCCTGGCGCAGGAACACTACATCATCCGGGCACCGGAACCTAAGGCGAGCGACGGCAGTGCCGAGCCGATGGAGCTTGCCTACGACGTGCCCAACCCATTCGTCATGCCCGAGCTGGATTTGCGAATTCTGAAGGAGCTGTACGAAGGCAAACCGGTGAAGGAGCCGGACGAGGATGTGCGTTGGCTCGTGAACGTGGAACAGTTCCACATAGATTTCCGCAACACGATCATGGTGTCCGCTATTGAGCGGGTTATCGATGGAAATGCTGGCGAGTGCATGAAGTACTTGCTGCAGCTGATGCAAGAGCGCACCAATCCCTGGGAAGCCGTCTCGAACCCAATAGCCCTGGTAGACTTACGGCAGCGGTGTGAGCGAAGATCGCAGAATGTGGATATGCTGCGCTATTTGGACCAGTACATCTCCGTGATGGAGTCGAACGACTACGTGTCCAAGTTCGACACCAAGGGTGGCGGCCAGTTCACGGTGAATGTGAAGAAAATATTCGAACAGCTGACGTGGGCCTGCATCGAGAATATTATCGTGGAAAAGTATGGCTCGAAGGCGGCTCGCATCTTTCGCGTGATACGCCTGAAAAAGTACGTCGAACAGGAGGACATACAGAAGGAAGCGATGGTACCGGCGAAGGAGGCCAAGCAGTTGACGTACAAGCTGCTCGAAGAGAACTTTCTGCAGATTCAAACGTTCCGCAAGCCGGGCGGCGGAAATGCTGGCGCACCGAAGTCCTTCTTCCTGTTCTACATCAACCAGCCGCAGATCGCGGCCATGCTGCTGGAGCTCAGCTATAAGGCACTGTACAACTCGATCACCCGGCTGACGCACGACAAAACCGTCAACAAGCGGTTGATTGAGAAGAGCCAGCGGCTGGAGAGCATCGTGGAGACGATGAAGGAACGCGGCGAATCGGACGCGTACATAAACGAAATCTTGGAAACTCTTACCCCTCCGGAGCAGGAAATACTGGCGAAGGTGAAGCTGCGCGTTAAAAGTCTCTACAGCGCGGAGATCGGCATAGACGAAACCATCTTTATGCTAAAACTGTACCAGGAGTATCAGAAATAAAAAGAATCAGCAATGGTACAACAATTCTGCGGAAGGGTTATTTCTTTTATTGACGATTTTCAGTGGAAAGAAATAAGGACGCGGCGCCGTATTTAAGCGCTGAAACGATCACGCTGGTGTTGCTCCCACTTGGCCAGCGGGCCGTGGTCGTTGCGGAACTGCACACCGCAACCGTCCGGCACCAGGCGGCCCTCGTCGGCGTGCTGCTGGTACACGTCGCGGTCGTACTTAGTGAAGCCCCACTTCTTCGAGACGAAGATCTTCTGGCGTCCCGGGAACTTGAACTTGGCACGACGCAGCGCCTCGATGACCTGCGCCTTGTAGCGGTCGCTCGAACGCACCGACATGATCGGCTGTCCGATGTGGACACGGGCCACCGTACCTTGCGGCTTGCCGAACGCACCACGCATTCCCGTTTGGAGCCTAGGGTTGTGGAAGTGGACAGCACGGAAAAGGGATTAATATTGCGAAATGTTATGAAATTCCACTACATGGCCCGGAAAGAGCTAAATAAAGCATGATCAGTACTTGTCAACGTGTTAAAAGGGTAATCATCGGTCGATTCATAACCCAATGCTCTGAAAAAGGCAATCTCATCACGGTCAAAGGAGCGGAGTGCAGCGGGCGAATGGATCTATCATGGCGCTAACTTACCGATCAGCTCCGGCACAGGACAACATTTTATTGATGCGGATAACGTGGAACGGGTGCAGCCGCATGCGGATATGGAACTGGTCCTTGCCGCAGTA
>KZ072504.1:153785-166022 GCA_002091845.1 Anopheles cracens
TTCGGTTTATTTCGACGGCACCAACACGCGGCACGTGTGTTCTGCCTGACGTAGAAAGAGAAAAAGAGAAAGAAACAATCGAAAGAGAAAGAAGAAGAAATGACAATTGATTTGACAGCTGTTCTTGTTATTGTTTTTGACAGTCGTCAGAGCTGTGCTGCCCTATGAGCAGATGTAGTGACGAGTCACCAGATTTGCCACCAAAACATTACCGCCAGCGTGTACGATTCACCAAAATGCATAAGTGTTGGTGTGCTGTCGTGTAAGTAGACTGCCTCACGTATGATAGTGTGCGTATTAGGGGCCCACTTTAGTTTCTTCTTCGTGGTTTCTTGTTTGGATCATGCATCAACACTGTTCCTCACTCTTTTTCGCAAGCTCGCATATAGACTTTCTCACTCAAGCATGTGAAGACAAAATGAAAACAATGTGCGAATATTGTTGCTCGGGGTATATTTTATTAACTTTACGTTTCCACTACATGATTTACTACATGAATTAACGTTTCCACTACATGATTTTGAAAAATAAACATTGTCTTTTCGCCAAGTGATAATGACGAGCCGGAAAATGAAGGCGCCGTACCATATCTGAAGCACATAATCAACCGATCTAAATGCTCACAAAGTCAGTTGTATCTTTTATCGGACGATCATCTGAACGCATCTGTAAGGATGTGTCCTTTACGCATATTTGCGCATCCTGTGCGCATGCAAATATCGCACAGTATACTACTTGCTCTCAGATACTTGCTCTTGAAGTGGGGATTCTAATCGATATGTGTAAAATATCGATGTATGCGATTCTACTCGGAATGAGTTGGAAGGAACTTTACACGGGCATGCTTCTCCGGTACCAAATGTGAACAGATTATGCATTATATACGAATAAAGAGTGTTTCACATTGAATGTTCTCATATCACGTCACCTCACTTTATGAGCAATTGCAACCTGCAATTGCAATTCAAGCGCGAATTTTCGTTTATTTTTTTTAGCTGAAAGTCCACCCGGAAAATCCACGATATCGCCATTGCGTTCAATTGCACCGCCATCGTCAACACCAGCTGATCCACCAAACCTCGCACTCAATACCACCGCTCTTAAAATGAAAACATGATTGTAACCAACCAACGATCGAAGCTAATTTCTACTCTACTTATAGATACCTGGACAGCAACACCGAAGAATGAAGGCCACCTTCCATGCTACCTCATCGCAGAAACACATGCTCACACTCACGCACAGAGTCAGGTTCTTAGCCATCGCTAGAACACGGATCGTGTGGTGAATGAATGTGATGCGTGGCGTGGGGAAGGGGAAGGTGTGCTTTTTGAGCTTTTTGTTTTCAGAAGCTTTTTTTGGTGGTATAAATACTTCCGTTCGACCGTCGAACAACCTGTTTTTTGTTACCGAAATTCCGGTGACATGTCACCAAATCCGGTGATTTTTCACCAAAAACTCCACCGTTTTTGGTGACCGTCTGCTGATTGGGTGTTTATATTCCATTCTTGTGAGCTTTAACCCTGTCACTACCAACCAAAATCACAACACATTCCCGACAACCGGGCTACCCGGGTAGCCAGCGACTTCGAACGCTAATAACTTTTTAATGCGTATTCCTGTGTAGTTCAACTTTTTAAGTAAAACGTACATTAACTATTCTAGTTTCTTAATCTGTTTATCGCGGCTCTCTGTTTTTCTCCGTTTTCTTGTTTTTACTGATTAAAAAGGGGTCAATTTTGATTCGAAAATCAGTGTTCGAATACATATTTTTAATCCTCAGACATTTTTCCTTTTTTTAGTGCTTTGCATATTTTTAAACAAGTATTTCTTTCTGGAATGCATAGAGGAACAACATTTTTAATTTCTTTTAATTAAATCCGAGTTTTTCAATACGATTTTCAAGAAAAAAATCATAAAAACATACTTTCGAAAAGGCAATGCTGTCATTTCGATGGTGCTATAGCACCATACGTGACTTTAACTGACTTCCGCAAACGTTATACCACCATTATTTGACCACCGTGTTGATTTTATTCATCTAAAAAATCTTCTCATTAATAAACTACTCATACGAAAAATCTGCAAAATTTAGCATAAACATCAATTTGTATACTCTTTCTCCTGTAAAGCGCTTTTGAAGATTTAATTGGGATAAAGTACTTAAAAAAAAAAAAATCAAAAGGTGCTCACCTTTGAAAAAAATGAGCACTTCTTTGACGAAAGATAAAAAGAAAACGGCGAAAGATGGAAAGTCACATTAAAAAGATAAATAAGCTATATAAGTAATGCTACTTTTTGCTAGGAAGTTTCAACTCAATTAAAATACTCAATACAAAGTTATTAGCATTTCAAGTTGCTGGCTACCCGGGTAGCCCGGTTGTCAGTTTACGGGGTATAGAAAATAAAACTCACAAAAAAGCAATATAATCAATTCTAAAAAATCGGTCAAAAATTTTTCTTTGAAAAACAGCCTGATTTAGACACATATTGCGAATTTGATATCAATAGCATTCTTAGAACTCGAGTTAGTCGAAATCAAAAACGCTTTGGCTACCCGGGTAGCCGGTTGTCAGTGAAAGTGATAAGCAAAATACGGAATCAAATACATTTCGCCCTCCAAAACAAAGCATATTGTTCACATAATCCTCAGGTTTCAAGTGGTGCGCCAAAATTGTAGCGCACTGTACCGCATTTGACAGCCGCCGCCTGCGCTGTCACAACTGCACTACGTGTCATTCAACTGCTGGCCGATAAGATTTTTTGTGCTGGAATTGGTGCTGGCATTAATTGTTTCCTTCCCCCCCGGTTTTTTGTTCGGTGTGTTGGATCCGTGGACCCGCTCCGCGGCTAGCGAAATGTCTCTGTAACAACGGCCACCGGCCATCGAGTTGGAGTGCGATCAATCGGCGCCCCTTAACTACAACCCGCCCGTCGACGTGTGCCGCGCCTGTGGAGGATTCTGTTAGTTTTCTGCCAGTTTTTCGTTTTCCACTTTCCACCGACCGACGTGTGTGTACGCGCAGGTGTGCGTGTGTGCCCTCGGTGTGTATGAGTTAAGGCTGTCGCCGCTGCTTGACACGACCGGAATCGCCGCGACGCGATAAAGCAACACTCCCTTGAGGGGAAAAAGAATTCCGTTTTCCGGTTGGTGGGTGGGCGAAGAGTAAAAGAAAAAAAACACGCCGGATAGGATTTCCCCGTTGCCCGAGTGTTGGATGCAACAGAGCGGCCAAAGATGAATCGTTCCACCAAAAGCACCACGCTCCGCAAGACGGCCGGCTACTCCAGCCTGATCACCTTCGCCGTCCTGTTGCTGGCCTGGTTGTGCGGTTTCTCCAGCCGGTTATTCGCTGTGATACGCTTCGAGAGCATAATCCACGAGTTTGATCCATGGTAAGTTCGGCTGGGTGGAGGCGGTTGCGCCTTTGGGGAGATACGAGGAAGGTAGCAACTATCTACCGATTACGTGTCTCTCATGGGCGAGTGCGATTGTTTTGTTTTCATACGTGGCCGTTGCCACACAGACACTTACGCGCCCCGACACAAACACAGGCGCACACTGGTGTTTCAGTTGGACTACTTAATTAACTGATACGACTTTTTCGATTTTTTCGAATTTTCTCCCTCTCAGGTTTAACTACCGTGCCACGGCGCACATGGTAGAGAATGGGTTCTACAAGTTCCTCAACTGGTTCGACGAGTCGGCCTGGTATCCGCTGGGGCGCATCGTCGGCGGCACCGTCTACCCGGGCCTGATGATCACGTCCGGCGGCATCCACTGGCTGCTGCACACGCTCAACATTCCGGTGCACATCCGCGACATCTGCGTGTTCCTGGCGCCGATCTTCAGCGGGCTGACCGCCATCTCGACGTACCTGCTGACGAAGGAGCTGTGGTCGGCCGGTGCCGGTCTGTTCGCGGCCAGCTTCATCGCGATCGTGCCGGGCTACATCAGCCGGTCGGTGGCGGGCTCGTACGACAACGAGGGCATCGCGATCTTCGCCCTCCAGTTCACCTACTACCTGTGGGTGAAGTCGGTGAAGACGGGCAGCGTGTACTGGGCGGCCTGTGCCGCGCTCTCCTACTTCTACATGGTGTCCGCCTGGGGCGGTTACGTGTTCATCATCAACCTGATCCCGCTGCACGTGTTCGTGCTGCTGATCATGGGCCGCTACTCGCCCCGGCTCTTCACCTCCTACACCACGTTCTACATCCTCGGCCTAATCCTGTCGATGCAGATCCCGTTCGTCGGCTTCCAGCCGATCCGCACCAGCGAGCATATGGCCGCGTCGGGCGTGTTTCTGCTGCTGTTCGCGGTCTCGGTGCTGAAGCACGTGCAGACGGTACTGTCGAAGCAGGAGTTCAAGCGGCTGTTCCTGGTCGGCGGTCTGCTGGCGGCCGGTGTCGTGTTTGCGGGTGTGGTGCTGCTGACGATGCTCGGCGTGATTGCACCGTGGAGCGGGCGGTTCTACTCGCTGTGGGACACCGGGTACGCCAAGATCCACATCCCGATCATCGCGTCCGTCTCGGAGCACCAGCCGACGACGTGGTTTTCGTTCTTCTTCGATCTGCACATCCTCGTGTGCACGTTCCCGGTCGGGCTGTGGTACTGCATCAAGAAGATCAACGACGAGCGCGTGTTCGTCGTGCTGTACGCGATCAGTGCCGTGTACTTCGCGGGCGTGATGGTGCGCCTGATGCTAACGCTGACGCCGGTCGTCTGCATACTGGCGGGCGTGGCGTTCTCCGGCCTGCTGGAGGTGTTCCTGAAGGAGGACAGTGCGGCCGGCGCGAAGGAGAGCGGCGTGGAGGGCGAGCCGGAGGATGCGAGCGGCGAGAAGAAGCAGATGTACGATAAGGCGGGCAAGATTAAGCACCGCCCGAAGCACGACCTGTCCTCGCACGGTGCGCACGGCGAGCAGAATACGGGCCTGGGATCGAACGTGAAAAACATGGTGATCGTGGCGATTCTGATGTTGCTCATGATGTTCGCGGTGCACTGCACGTGGGTGACGTCGAACGCGTACAGCAGCCCGTCGATCGTGTTGGCCTTCTACAACAGCAACGATGGGTAGGTGCAATGCTAGGATGTTTGAATATTAACTGAATATTAACCTACCCTTGGCGATTCCAGCACGCGCAACATTCTGGACGACTTCCGTGAGGCTTACTACTGGCTGTGGCAGAATACGGCACCGGATGCGCGCGTCATGTCCTGGTGGGACTATGGCTATCAGATAGCGGGTATGGCGAACAGGACGACACTGGTGGATAACAATACTTGGAACAACAGTCACATCGCGCTCGTCGGCAAAGCCATGTCCTCGCCGGAGGATAAGGCGTACGAGATAATGACCTCACTCGATGTGGACTACGTGCTGGTCATCTTCGGCGGTGTGATCGGTTACTCCGGTGACGACATCAACAAGTTCCTGTGGATGGTGCGTATCGCGGAGGGTGAACATCCGAAAGACATACGCGAGAGCGACTACTTCACCGATCGCGGTGAGAAGAGCTACTACAAGTTTGGCGAGCTGAAGCTGGACTACAGGTATGACGGTTACGAGTGGGATGGGGGATTCTTCTAATACTCTTATACAAACACGCGCTTTTACCATCATCCCTCACAGAGGTGCCGCTGGGTACGATCGTACGCGTAACGCTGTGATCGGCAACAAGGACTTTGAGCTGACGTACCTCGAGGAGGCGTACACGAGCGAACACTGGCTGGTGCGCATCTACCGCGTGAAGAAACCGCACGAGTTCAACAGGCCGGCCCTGAAGCCGGACGAGCGGGTGCTACCGGCCGGCGAGCTCGTCTCGCGCAAGACGACCAAACGAAGGAAAGGACTCATCAAAAACCGTCCCGTGGTGGTGAAGGGCAAGCGGAATAAGTAATCCCGCGCGGAGGAAGAACACACCAGAAACACAGTGTAGCAAAGTGCAACCGCGTGTGTGTGGCGGGCGGGCGGGGAGGAGACGGACTGTCCTTTATTTTGCTCCTCTCATTCCCTCTGTACGATCGGAGTTTGTTAGATCGAAGGTCGAAGCGAAGTCAAATGTGGAGCAGAGGCACATCGAATCGGATCTCCACGCCGGAGCGGGTGTTTGTTACGCCAACATTTTATCTCATTGGTTCTATATCGTAACTAGTGTTGCGGGCGTGTGCAACTAATAGCAAACAGGAGAAGTAACAAAATTTATCCAGAAGCGGCGAGTAAATTGGGAGCAAACGCAATAAAAACAGTAGGAAAATACTTGCAACACATTTTCGATTTTGACGTTCAGTTTCCGGATAGCGCAGGGTTCCGCACAAGCTTGGTCGTATGTACCCCGCGTGCCCCTGTGCAGCAGTGTTGTTATTCCATAAATATTTGCATTTTCCTCCTCCGTGCGTTTGTTTTGTGTAGTGGATCGAGCATTACCCTCTTTTTTCATCGTATATACAGCGAATCCCGCGTGTTTCGTTCTACGTTCACCAAAAACACACACACCGACCCACTGGGAAGCGGGCGCGAAATAACTAGCAGGTGACGTGTAGGTGGCGCAACAGATTTCGTGATACAGGCAGAAAACAGCAAACATAAACGAACAACTGCATTTAGGAGCTAGGGAAGGAAAAACGGTACGAATCGCGGTGACTAGAGAGCAATTAACGAACGCAGTTCATGTTCTCTCTTGTTACCATGGAAACGGTCATTTGGCGATGCGACGACAGCCTTCTCTCAATCGCGGCTCCGTAACGTCCGTGATCAGTGACTGATCAATCGCTCGAGCGCTGCTTGAGCGTGGTTTGATTCAATTAGGAGGTGTATGTTTATTTGTGCATCTATTCCAATGAGTTGCTCCGGGATGTCGCGCATGTGAGTTAAACATAGTAGACAAAACAAAACAAACTAAAGAAGAAAAAAAACAAACGAACAGTACGATCAACATACAAACTTCTTTGCCGAACGCTGAATACAACTTTAAGGTGAAAATAAATGAAGAATAAAAAACAAACAAAACACGTAAAAGTGAAAATAAGCTAAGCTGAGCCTCTCTTATTGCATGTTTGCCATTGAGACATCTGAATGCAAAGACAAAATACAAGTTGTTTAAATATTTACCGACCAATTTGACAGCTTAAAGAATCGTTCCAACTGTTTTGTTCGGTTTTCAATGTTTGTTCAGCTATTTGCGAAGTATGCAGGCATAAGTGTACATCATTAACGCAAACAGGAGCAGTGCGGAAATTGATTCCAAGAGATTTCTAGTTTTCGGTTTACTTTGAACATCTATTATTATTTGATAAAGCAGAAAATGGATTATATGATTGAAAACAGCTATTGGTTTAAAATTATCGTCAAAATTCGTCTTCTCCCAACCCCGAAAACGAAAATTGTCGTCAAAATGGCTGGATTGAATACTGACAGAAGTGGCTTTGAAGTAAAAACTGGAGTTGGAGGAGAAACTAGAAGGGAAAAGGAAAAAGCGGAAAACTTGTATCACTACGGTAAAACTGACCCACCAAGTTTCTCAAAGGAGCACTGAAAGTCGTTGATCCCTAGTGTTGATGAACTCTATAGACCTTTGAGCAGAGATTTGCTAAACCATGGAACGTTGTAATGACGATTCATTTAAAACGCGAAAGGAACTTCATGAAGGCGAAAGGAACATCGAACCCTTTACGGATTCGCTGCACAACCAGTGGGAAAATACGGTTGTAATTCAAGTCCTTAGGTATGACGGGAAATACCCGTCGTTTGAAAACATTCTGCCCCAGATGAAGCTGTCCCGAATGCGACATTCGAAACACCCACGTACACGCACACACACACACATTTCACTCACCTGACGACCCATCTGCTGAATCCACCGGCGTAGCAAGATGCGGACAAATTGCTAGGGGTAAATATTTTGCAGTTTCTCTCCTTTATTCTTCCATCGGTCAGCTCAGAAAATCGAAGAAAAAGGAGACGAATGTTTCTCACCGTTTCGCTAAACGGGCTGACGACGGTGACAACGGCAGGCGGTGTGGGCCCGGCCCAAATCGTTTCGTTATCTCCGGGCCGGCGGTGTAGTTGAGTTTTGCGGTGCGCATCGGTAGAGTCGGCGGGATCGGTTTGTTTGCCGATCCTGCTGTTGACAGAGTGTCGCGCGTAGTCGCGTGCGTCGTCTGCTCTGGACACGCGGTGGCTCGGCTGTTGCGTTTCCTTCAAATTGACCGGTTCGAGCGAAGGCGCGCTTCAGTCAAGCGGTGGACGTCCGCTGGAAAGTGCAGCGCGTACTTTACCGTGGGTGAACGTGCAGCGAGTCGTACTCGGGTGTGGAAGGCTATTAAAAGTGTGTGTTAACTATTATGAATGTTTTTTGAAGTGCGCACAAAACCCTGTCGAAAACATCTACCCGGAAGTGTTTCGTGTGGAGTGGTTAAGAAACAACGCACAACATAACTATCAACCAATTGATAAAGGATCTGATACGTTTAAACAAACAAAAGGTTAAGGAACAAAAATGCGCATATTAGTTCGAACAAACTAGTAGCGGTGCAAAGGGTTGCCCACGTTTATGACCATCCCCCTACCTATTCTCGCAATATCCAGCGTGGTGAAAACGAACCTAACAAAAACTCTGCCTGATAAGAACAAACTAACGAGGCTACACACTGGCCCGCGCCAGTCGCGGATCCAGTGCAGACGGGCCCCATCATATGTTTTTGGAAGTTGACCTACTTCTTCAGTTCCGGGTGTGTGTGTGTGTGTGCTCGTGCACGTGTGTTTACTCTCTCGCATTAATTCCCACCCGACTGCTTCCCGGGGAGCAATTATGTTGCTGCTGCGTGCGCATAAATTTTTCGAAGGTCTCGTGCGTCTCCGTTCCGCGGGGAAGCGTAAGAAGCGTGGTCGAAGAAATCGTTCGCCTTCGTTTTGTACTTCGGCGGCACATAGTTTGTAGCGCGCGGCAAGCGAAGTACGCGTACAGTGCGGTTATGTTCTGAAGGTTTCTGGTGCGTTCTGAATGCTACTGGTGGTGCTGCGCTTCAACGCTTTTCCTTCTGCTAGCCTTGCCAGAGGTGTGGTGAACTAGTTGCTTTTTTAATTTGCAGCGAGGCGGTACGGCAATGGGTGCATTCCGTAGCTACCAAGCCCAAGACACGACGAAGCAGGAACGCGCGTGTGCGTCCGCAGAAGGTGGCGACCCCGACAAGGTCGGCATATCGTTCGGCCTTTCGCGTGTGTCGGCGCGAGTGAGCTTGCGGAAAACAAAACCGGTGTTCGGCGTTGGCATTATTAGCGAATTACACAATCGCTGGAGACGGAGTAATTGCTCCAACACTCCAAAGCTCCAAACACGTGCAGGGAATAAGGAGAAGTATCCCATCTCGCCGTTTGCCCCAGAATGCACCCGATTTTGTTGCACCAAACTATTTATAGAAAAGTGCAGTGAATGAGAAAGTTGAAGATGTTGCGAGCGTACGAAGTGCTATTCGTCTAGAAGTGTTAAGCTGATAAAATTGTTGTTCTAACTGAGCGTTTCTTCGGTTGTGACACAAGTTCTGACGACACGAGCTCCTATCGACGAGACGTAATGAGATTCAGATACTTCTGGCACAGCAGGGACTCTTACATTCCAACCTGTTTCTTTTCTCTTTTTAACGCCGATGAATAAACATGATCGTGTTACAAGCGGTGGAGATGACAAAAATCTGCCTATCTATTTGGCATGATGCTGGTTCCAGACCAGTTTCATCAGCCCCGGTTTTGCACCATCTGGAGCAATTTTTGAAATCATTGTGTAAATTTTGGTGCCTACGTAAGCAACGACGTCTACGGTTTGGGTTCGGGGAATCATTCTACTTATCACTTCCAGCGGGAAGATACTCAAGCCGACGGAGGCTTTTTGTACGATCGTGTTAATGGATATAAGCATGAAGAGTTTTTTTTTTTCGTATTGCAATATGTATCATCAATAGTTCTTCTCAAATCATAAGTTGTTAAATCATAACTATTACATGTATTCCTCTTAGTTATCACTACTTGGACCGTACACATGTATTCCTCTTAGTTATCACTACTTGGACCGTACGCTTAGAAAGCTACAATGGACGTCGTGGATCATAAGCCACCCACGCCAGATAGAGAAGACGACAGTCCGCTGGCGATGAAGCTGGCGCCGCAAAACGGTGGCACAGTCTGCAAACCCACTACGCCCTGGAAGCGCAAACAACTGGTTGACGTAAATCCGCACGGCAGTCTGGACCTGAGCAAGCTGTCAATGCGTCGTAACTCGAGCTACGGTAAACTACCGTCGGAAGCTCCGGAAGCGAAAGTGCTCGTCATTTACACCGGCGGAACGATTGGCATGATGCGCAACGAGAAGAATGGTACGTGTGGCAATTAGCGTGTAGCTGGCGAAGGGGGTGATCGGTTAACTGAGGGTCGCTTGTTTACTCGTAGCGCTGGAGCCGCGGCCGAACGAGTTCGTGCGCAAGATCCGTCAGTATCCCAACATGCACGACGACGGGTACGCGAGCAAGCGGTACGGGCCGGCGAAGAATATGGCCCCGTTGGTGCTGCCGTACGTGGATGGGCAGCACCGGCGCATCCTGTACCAGATCTCCGAGTACGAGCCGCTGCTCGACTCGTCCAACATGAGCATCAGCGACTGGGTGCGCATCGCCACCGACATCCGCCAGTCGTACGAGTTCTTCGACGGGTTCGTCATCCTGCACGGCACGGACACACTGTCCTACACGGCGTCCGCCCTGTCGTTCATGTTCGAGAACCTGGGCAAAACGATCATCATCACCGGGTCGCAGATTCCGATCTTTGAAACGCGTACCGACGGGAAGGACAACTTCACGTCCGCCCTGATCCTGGCCGGCAACTACGTCCTGCCCGAGGTGTGTATCTTCTTCAACAGCCGGCTGTTTCGGGGCAACCGCACGATCAAGGTGAGCAGCGAGTCGTTGGACGCGTTCAACTCGCCGAATGCGGCCCCGCTGGCCAAGATGGGCATCAACGTGGAGGTCGACTACCGGGTGATCTTCCGGCCGTGCACGGTCGACAAGTTCACCGTGCACCTGCAGATGGATGAGAACGTGGGACTGCTGCGGCTGTTTCCGAGCATCTCGGTGGCCACAGTGAACGCGTTCCTGCGGGCACCGATGCGCGGGGTCGTGCTGCAGACGTACGGTGCCGGTAACTTCCCGACGAACCGGGCCGACCTGATCGCGGCGCTGACGGACGCGAACGAGCGCCAGGTGCTGATCGTCAACTGTACGCAGTGCAACGAGGGAGCCGTTTGTGACCTGTACGAGACGGGCCGGCAGCTGCAGGAGGTTGGCATCATACCGGGGTACGACATGACGCCGGAGGCTGCCCTGGCGAAGCTGTCGTACGTGCTCAGCAAACAGGATTGGGACTGGGAGACGAAGAAAAAGGTACGTTGCGTGTGGCTGGGTTGGAGTTTGAAGTTGCGAGAGTAATCAAAGTCCTGCATCGCCCGAATAGATGATGAAAAGTAATCTCCGAGGCGAGTTGACCTGCGAGAAACCGCCCGAGATGCAGGAGTACGACCTGATCGATGCCGTCGCACGCACTCTTCATCTCACGTCCACGAAGGAGCTGGGTCAACTGAAGTCGTCACTGTTTCCGGCGATGGTCAACACGGCCGTGCTTGCCGGTGATACCACCAAGGTGTGTGCCAATCCGTATCCAATACGCACCTGCTTCTACCCTTAATCGCAAATGTTCTAACTCCACCATTCCAGCTGACGAACCTCAAGAACTACGGTGCTAACATGTCGGCGGAAAACTATGACCACCGGACGGCGCTGCACGTGGCCTGCTGCGAGGGAAATCTGGAGACGGTGCAGTACCTCCTGCAGAATGGGGCGGCCGTGCACATACGCGACCGGTACGATCGCACGCCGCTGATGGATGCGATCATGCACGACCGCCATCAGGCGATCCGGTTGCTGATCAAGTGCGGCGCCCATTTGACCGGCTCGATACGGGCCATCGGCGATGGGCTGTGTGCGGCCGCCGCCCGCAATCAGCTGACGCGCCTGGAGTCGTACCGCATTGCGGGAGCCGACCTGTCGCAGGAGGACTCGTGCGGGCGTACCGCGCTGCACGTGGCCGCACTGTACGGCCACGTGGAGATCGTGCAGTTTCTGCTGAAGAACTAC
This sequence comes from Anopheles cracens, assembly GCA_002091845.1. NCBI lineage: Eukaryota > Metazoa > Arthropoda > Insecta > Diptera > Culicidae > Anopheles > Anopheles cracens. The sequence continues at coordinate 165,964 of KZ072504.1, forward strand.
GCCGAACCGAACGCGATCGACTATCTCGGGCTGACGCCGCTCGACTACGCGCTGAAGGC
>KZ072504.1:168033-178815 GCA_002091845.1 Anopheles cracens
TCCTGCGCCGGAAGTCAAAATCCAGCACGGAGCGAATGATACAGCGCATCAAGGAGAAGGTGAACGAGATCAAGCTGGACGAAACCATCGGCCAACGCGAGTCCGGGTCGGCTTTGGGCTGCGATGCGGGTGGCGCATTTTGCACCGAGTGCGGAGGACTCACGATCACTGGAACCACCTGCCAGCCGGTGGAGTCAGGTGCAGGCCTGAAGCGAACACCGTCTAAGGACCGTCACGGCGAGATCGTGTCGGCGGAATCGAAACACATCAAGCATCACGCTGCGAAACTTTCCAACCGGTAAGTTTTTGACCGAACCGCCATTGTCTTGGAGGAAGTCTTTACTATCTTTTTGGTTTGGTGTGTCCTTTGTTTCACGTTCAAGTTGTTGCGAACGTTGCAAGGCCTGCCTGGATTGGCTGCCGGACGTTTGCTGCTGCCCGAAGTGCGGCTTCAAGCCGGAGAAACAGACAGGCATCAAGTTTCCGGTGTCGCACGCCATGAACGGGTTGGGCGACCCTGTTCCATCCAGCGACCGGAGCAGCTCGTCGGCTCGTGTTTCCGGCACGATGCTAGCATCTCCCCAATCCTGTGCGTTGTGCCATATCTGCCAGGTGCAGTGTGTCGACTGTGCCAACCGTGTACAGCAGCGGGCGGAGACCAGCAGCAGCTCCGTCACCTCAATGTCCCAGCGTCCGAACGGCACGACCTGTCGACCGGCAACCACTAAGCGTCCGGTGACGCGACGCCCGGTACGCACTGACCGCGAATCGAACGTGCCGGCGCCCGCCACGCTGGCACGTCCCACGACGAGCAAGCGTTCCGAGCAGATGGCCAGCGTGTACCGTGCGAACGCAAAGCCAGACGCCAAACAACGTCCCCCAAAGACGGCCGCTGGCAAGGATCGTGCCAGCGCGGTGCAGATTCGCAAAAACTACAACGCGTTCATGCGCAAGATAAAGCGCCAGAACCGGAACCTCTACTCGTATCGCTTCGGGAAGCGACACCCGGGCATCGCGGTCGGACATCGGACGTGCCTGCGGCAGGAGCCACTGGTTCCGGCGCACATGGGCTGGCAGTGGGACATCTGCCCGCCGGGCATTGGCAAACGGCGTCCCGGGTGGCGCCCGGGTGCCGTCCGCCAGCCCATCATGCAGCTCATGCGCCACTTCCTCAAGTGTTACCCGCTGGACACGGTGCCCGTCACGGGGAAGAAAGCGACCGCCGGCGTCGGGCGCCAAGACGGTGACCCGACGCGCCAGAAGCCCACCCTGCACATCACCAAACAGCACGGCGTGTACTCGATCACGATGAACCCGCTGAAGGACGCGGATACGCTGAAGTTCACCGACGACCCGTACCTGCCCGGCAAACCGATCAAGTTCCGGCTCGCCAAAGATCCGCAGCGCACGAAGCTGTACATGCTGCGCGACGCGCTCAAGCGCAAGGGTCTGCCGCTGTGTGGCTGCAAGGATCTGGCTGGCTGCGGGCACTGCACCGACCGGGAGAAGCGCCTCATAGCGGAGGAGATACGGCGCACCTCGAAGGCGCTGGGCCTGTCGGTCGAAACGGGCGTCGCCGACGTCCCGAGCGACAGTGAGAGTGAGCTCGACGTGGAGTTTACGCCGCCGTCCGCCATCGTCCATCCGGACATGCGCAAACCGGACGTTGTGGTGGCGGAGACGCAGTACGACGCGCAGGACTACCAGCTGAAACCGGTGGCCGACGGCAAGGAAGCGAAAGCCCGTCCGGGCGGCCGGACCCAAGGGACGGGCGATGCCGGCACGAAGTCTCAGCGCGGTGGAGGCGCGAAGGCTGGAGCACCGAAGAAAGGCGCCGCTGGGAACCGGACGGATGGACCGAAGGTGCGCATATCGGTCGCGAAGGTCCCAGGTGGAGCGGGCCCGGCCAAAGCGGGCGCCGGCCAGACAGCCAAGGACAAGCGAAAGTAAACGAAAGAGCGCGTAGAGCGCGCTACCAACGGCACCGGGAGTCGCGTCAGTCGCTGCCAACGCTTCTGTTTCGTTTTGAAGCCCTGGACGTACGTCAGGTCGCGGCACTGCACAGGTTGGTCTGGACCAACTTCTTCAAGGTTTTTTTTTGTGTTCGTTCAGCTTGCTCTTCCTGCCACCAACATCTACGCTTATCTTGTATCACTTTTTTGGGACACAAAAATAGAAATTCGCGTTGTCGACGGTATGTAGTACGCGCCCATTTGCTGCTGTACTTCGGTTCGGTGTGGACGTCACCGGCTGCCGACAACGCCGATACCTGTATGCAACGATAAGGCGTCACTCACATCAGCATGCGTCATTTCCGTTTTCGCTGTTTCTTTTTTTTACGTCGCGTCTTCTGGGAACTGCCCAGCTACACCTTGCCTTCGCCGCCGTCCGTACGCTGGGAGCTCAATACGAGACAGAGGCTGCGGTAGCTTCGGATGCCTCCTCGGTCCGACACACTCCACACACTTACCGCCCTGATCCTGATCCCGTCCGGGTTTACTTTCAGCACGCTCGGTACCGCGCAGGGGCAGCAGGGACGACCACGGCATGGTGATGCTGGTGCCGGTGCTGTTGGTGAAGGTGCGGGCAACCGCACCGACCAGCGCGCCGCCGACGGTAAGCGCCCCGGCCACGGCAACGGCCCCCAGGTTCACGTTCAGCAGCGGAGTGCCCTGTCCAGGGCCAGAGTGACCGGGAAGGAAGGTGGCGCGTTAGTGTGCGAGCTGAACCCGATCGTGGTCGGCTGCTGCCCGACCGTCACGTACTGCTGCCGCCCGGCGCAATGCTTACCTTGAGCACGGAGCTCATCACACCGTTCACCGATCGCTTTATCGGGATCGACAGGAAGGGAATCGCGAAATCTATCTCCACCTGAATCGTTCGAAGAGCGGGAGAGAGAGAGAGAGAGCGAGTGGGAGTGGGTTGAGAAATTGTTCGTGTGCAGGCCAAATCGGACGAGTGTGCGGGATATAAACAAATCTGTGCGTACCTCGATGTTGTTGTCCTTCGTTTCGAACGAGATGAAGCGTGGCTCCCGACGCCACCCGGACGACGTTTTGGAAGATCTTCCCCGGGGGCGTATCGTCGTCGGGGCGTACTCCAGCGTGTAGAACCGATCGTCCGCTGGCAGGGCTGTCAAACCGTACGCCCGGCTCCAGTGGCTCCCGGTGGCGGTGTCGTTCGTGCCGCTGTCTGTGCTGCCCGTCGCCGGGCCACAGCAGACTTGCGGCGTCTGCTCGGGCAGCAGCACGGCCAGGGCCAGTATCGACACGGTGAGCATCATCCTGCCGGTCCGATCGGTTCCAGCGCGATTGCCAAACTGGCGCATTGCGCAAATTGCGCGGCCCTGAATCCATCGTCAGCCCCACGAGGCCCCACGCGCGAGATTGGTGCAGAATCGGTGCCGGGTTTGCTGAACGATTTATCATCGTCATCGCCGCGGCAGAAAGACAATTTACGCATCGAAGCGTTTTGTGCGGCCCGAGTGTTGATCGCTTTCCGTACCGTCTGTGGCTGTGGCGCCTACGACGATGCTGATGGGAAAGGGATCGGGAGTCTGAGATTGGGCTGCCGGGTGCAGGCGACACGCTGCATGGCGCCGAAAGGGATTGGCCGCGTCTGTCACACTGCAGTGCCATTGTAGGGCAGTTATGTCGCGAAACTGCAGCGCCTGTTACATATGTGGGCAGGATTGTGTAAGGAGGGCGCACGGCATGAGTTTGCATTTTATGTTTATCCGGGTGAACATGCAAACTAGTGCGAAGGTTCCGGGTTTTGCCTTTTTTCATATGAGAGTTTCCACTGCTTGTTGTTGTTTGCAGGGCTTATAGAGACTTTCCACTGGTTGCACAGAAAGTGTTGACACGTAGTTTAGGTATTATCATTAATTTTATTCCTTCGTTTTTTAAGTAATAAACAAACAAGCTAACTACCAATGTTATAAACTCAATGTTCAAATGTTATTGTATAGTTTTGACTGTGATCCGTGACTGTTAAATCAAACTTAAACGTTGAACTTGCTGGAGAGGATTAGTAACAGATTGTTCATAATTGTGTTAAAACCGATAAATTATCAAAATAGTCATACATTTGGCTAGGGCGTACAATTAGCTTCCTCGTTTAGTACTGCGATCGTAAGAATGTCTAATATTGTTTGTTGTTTTTTATGTATTCTTTCAGTTTTTCGTTTACAAGAAGTTTAATTTAGAGACTATCAACAATCCTGTGTTCAGAAACTTCGAAAAACAACATCTTGAGCAAACCATTGTATTTTAAAAATTTTGTTAAATAAAAAAAAATGAGTTTGCATTTTATGTTTATCCGGGTGAACATGCAAACTAGTGCGAAGGTTCCGGGTTTTGCCTTTTTTCATATGAGAGTTTCCACTGCTTGTTGTTGTTTGCAGGGCTTATAGAGACTTTCCACTGGTTGCACAGAAAGTGTTGACACGTAGTTTAGGTATTATCATTAATTTTATTCCTTCGTTTTTTAAGTAATAAACAAACAAGCTAACTACCAATGTTATAAACTCAATGTTCAAATGTTATTGTATAGTTTTGACTGTGATCCGTGACTGTTAAATCAAACTTAAACGTTGAACTTGCTGGAGAGGATTATCAACAGATTGTTCAAAATTGTGTTAAAACCGATAAATTATCAAAATAGTCATACATTTGGCTAGGGCGTACAATTAGCTTCCTCGTTTAGTACTGCGATCGTAAGAATGTCTAACATTGTTTGTTGTTTTTTATGTATTCTTTCAGTTTTTCGTTTACAAGAAGTTTAATTTAGAGACTATTAACAATCCTGTGTTCAGAAACTTCGAAAAACAACATCTTGAGCAAACCATTGTATTTTAAAAATTTTGTTAAATAAAAAAAAAACAAGAAACAACTACATCTACTAGGTGAATAGACACTTAAGGTGATGTGGGATATTGTACATCCTGGCAAACATGTTGAAACAAATGTCTGAACTAAGTTTTAACTAACAAAGAGATGTTCCTATCCTTTTTATGGGTTATTCTACAATTATCATCCTGTCTGTACTATAACCCTGAAGCTGTTTGTCTGTGTTGCACATTTTTGGATATTTTCTCCATCTACATATTCAGATATGCTTTCCACCGCAATGGCGCTGAAGCTGCCGTCAAGTTGTTGAACTCAACGGCCATCAATGGCGTCGGCTTAATTAATCGTCAATTGCGATGCGCCAGTAAAACGGTATGGGGACCGGGACGGGGTTAATTTCACGGATAGTGAATATTTCAGCGGTGGAAATTTAAGTCCTACCCTACCGGGTCTGCACGTGACACACATGTTGCCATTATGTCATGTGCCTGGCGCCCGTCAATGCAATTAAATGATGCAATGCAGCTGCATAGAGCTGCTCTACTCTTTGAAGAAGCTCCGTCTCTAAGTGTAGCTTGTTTTGTGGAAGTTTTAATGCTAGAATGAAAATTACAATATTGGGAATGTAATAAATGGAATAAAATATTCCTTTTCATTTGGTACCACTAATAACAGAGTTTTATTTTCATACACAGTTTTATCATATGGAGTAAAATTAGTTTATATTTAAAAGCATTGACAAACACTCAGGAAAAAATGAACGCGATAAAATGTAAAAAACAATTTGCGAGAATAGAAAAACATTCTTATCACTGATAAAACAATTTAGTACCATAGGATTAAGAAAGAAATAACAACGATGCATCATTTGACAACTAGTTAAATATTATTAGAAATCATTTCTTTTTCAGATGAATGGTGGACAGGCTTATAATAAACAAGAGTAATTTTTATTTATTTATTTATCTATTTTTAGATTGTTTATTCTTTACTTATTAATTTAAATATATACTAATCTATTTACGCTTTTGTTAATTTATCTATTTGTTGATTGATTGAGGAATGTGTTTATTTAATAACTAGTTAACTAAAAAAATATTATAGCAGACGGACGGCCAGGAAGCAGCCCGAAGCAACGGCGCTGGATGTCTTGCCAGCCCCCAGAGTGCGAGGGAGAGAAGTGTTTAGTACTGGTTGTTTGTGGTTTTGGCGATACAAAAAGGTCGTGAACCACGCTTCAAGGCCCGTGGTGGTGGTGGTGGTGGCTGATTTTCTACTCATTGGGCCCGATTCCTCACTACGCACGTCTGGCGGGGACCGTGAAGGAAAACACTTGTTAGTAATTCTATTATTCATTGTGTTTGCGATGATTGCAACCCAGCGGCGAGAGGATGAGACCAGCTTTGGTATAAAATATAGTTTCCCCGAGCAGAAGGATTCATTACAGTTCGTACATTCCATCAGGCGGCCCAAACACTGTGAACAGTCCCAACGCACCAAAGCCTCCTCAACTCAACGTCATCATGCAGTCCCGCGCAGCATACTTTGTTTCCGTGCTCGTGTTGGCAACGATCGGGTGGCAGTGTGTAGAGGCACAAAGGTAACTAAAGCTTCGAGCTCTCGTAGTAGGCAATGCCAGAGGGAGTTCAGTGTTATACAATGTGTTATACAGTGCATGATGAAGTGGTTAATTGAGGGAATTCTGTTCACTCGAGTTGGTGTCAGTTAAGAGTGTATCGATTGGTGTATTCCCATTACTTGAACTCATTGAAATTTATCGCTAGAGCGATCCAAGGGGAAGTTTTCCAATGATTTATACTATTGGTTACCATGGAAACCAAGGCTTTCCATGTCTCAGAGAACCAAGCAAGTGCGAATGTGCCTCGGTAACCCTGTATCTGAAGATATCATTGAAATCGTGGATCATCGTTTGGCTTGTATGACCTAAAAACTCTATGGATCACTCTAAATATAACACCAAGAAAAAGACCTTCAGGATAGATTGAGGTCATTGCGGGACTGAAGTGCCTGGATCATGCTTTCATGTTCAATCTAACCCACAGCAATCCCTGGCGACGACAGAATGACAGCTTCGCGACGGAATCCGCCAGTGACCGCAGCCAACGGTTGGGCCTGACGACGGGCTACGGTGGTGTCAACGGGTACGGCTACTCAAGCTCCGGGCTCGGCTCGTACACCCCGCTCAAGATCGATCTCGGCGGTGTCGTGCTCGGCACGCTGGTCGGCATCGGCGCCCTGCTCCTGCTGCCGAAGCTGGTGAACGTGATCGGGGGCGGGTACGGCGGCACCGGCCACTACCGTAGCGCGGACAGTGACCCGACCGGCATCTCCGACCTGATGAACAAGGTCGACGACTATCTGGCGCAGAACAACATCGACTCCGGGGCGTGCATGCAGAAGGCCGTCTGCAGCTTCCTCCGCTCGTCCGACTACCACGCGCAGGTCGGCACGGCCGACCAGGTCGAGCACATGATTCTGGCCCTCTCGGAGTGAGTAGCTGGATGCTGGATGGGAGAGGCGTCGCGGTGTCTAACCTATTTCTCCACACTCCCGCTTCCAGGAACTCGATCGTCGACTACATGCTGGACGGTACGGCCATCAAGGAGGCAATCAAGAACGGCAAGATGCAGACGGCCCGGTCGTGCGACGAGATGTACTCGACCTGCCCGCTCGACCGCCAGTCCACGCTGAAGCTGTTCAAGAAGATGTTCCCGATCGGGAACTAGGTGTCGCCACGGGTGTTTCGTTTGCCGGCACGTGCAACGAGCGGTGGAGATGTAACGACTCTGTGATGGGAGCTATTTCTATGGGCAGATGGAGCGTTCACTCCACCGTCAAACACGTCGAGCGCGAATGCGACGCACGATGCCTGACTTCGGAGAAAGGGGGCGATCGTCTGTTGATACTCGTGACCCTGGCAGGAATATTAATCTGTTTAGAATTAGAGCGCCGGAGGGAGCGCAACAAGAGCAACACAAGGAAAATGTACACCTTAGCTAAACACACACACACACACACACATGGGGATCGATTTTGTATTTAAGCTAACATTAGTATCGCCTGTCTCTCTTTCTCCCTTTCCTTCCAACTATATTGGTAAGCGTTTGGTTCGTTTCTGCATTGTGGGATCCTCGCACGTTCCTCGGGTCGTCCGAATCGTTCCGTGCGCTTCGTTGTGCGTTGTAAATAATATGTACGACATTGAGACGCTGCGTGATCGTTAAATAAAAAGCAATGCCGACGTCCACGCGTCCCTTCTTCGAAAGGGCGCGCATGCCGCGTGCGACGCCGCTGTTGTTTCGCTTGGTTTAACACCCACACAAACCCACCGCATGTTTACGCGTTTTGCTTCTGTTTTGAAGGGAGGTAGGTAGGTCGGTGTTTTGTTGGCAACCTTCAAGGTCACCAGGTTCGAAGGTAAGGTAAGTCGTTGCTTTTGGACGCTCGTAAATCAACTCTGGCTCGGGTGACTCACGGCTGGAGGTGTGGACACATCCATTGCTGTTCGCTTCAACAGCTCGGAGTTTAGCGGATAAAGAACATGCTTCATGCGCACTCGTCTCATGTGTCGCCGCACAGGAAAAGCACGTTCCCCCGTCACGGTCTAAATGTAGCCGCCCAGAACCGATCGCCGCCAAACAAAACATTCCTGATATCCTTTCCCCGCGTGCACCAGTGTAAACAGTTCTACCGAAATCGAATGCCAACGCGGTGTGCAACGCGGTTGCGGTAGCGGGGCAGCTTAAAAATAAATCAACACAGCTAACGGAGCCCCGATCGGATCGGATCGATTGATTGTATCATCGATTGTTTACCCGCATCGAAAGGGGTAGGAAATGAAAATGAAACACGGACACGAGCAGGCAAAGCGGCCATTGTTGCCATTGTGAGACGGACCCTGACACTGACACGGGCGTCCGTATCGGGCGATCGCTTTCAGGTGGCGTACGCATCCTTAGCTCCTACTCGGAAGTGCTGACATCTGGCGATGCGACCGGTGATGAGTTACTGCAAATGGCATGCATGATGAATCGGTAACGTCTTAATATCAGCATCATACTCACACAGACACAGGTGAGCGCACGACTTTGTCAGGTGGTTATGATTGCGTTCGTTGCTCGCCTGTCCTTCGAGCTGTTGCTGCTGCTTGTGGGATGAGTGATATCAACAGTATTAGATAGTGTTCTCATCGTCGGTCGTTTGATCTTGGCAGTGTAGGGCGTGTCTGACTGTAGGGCCTAAATTTATCACCAAAGTGCCACGTACCACGGTGTGTCATCTTGTTGCAGTTTCCGGTGTTCTCTTGTTGACGAAGATTTTCACGTGTTAAACGTTACTCGCTCGAACCGGTTTGAACGAAACCTTTTGCATGTTGGGCATTGCCACGCTTTTTGTGTAAACTTTCAATCATATAGAAAACAAACCAATATCGTTGAGGCCTCACAAGGTGTCGTTGAGTTTTAACTCAAGAAGGCAGGATCAGCTTGTTTCTCTTCAACTTACAGGTGGAGTTTTTGAATCGTTTGTCTTTTATTTCCGTTTCGAATTAGTTTTTATACGATTATGAGGGTTAACGTCGGCTTTTTATACGTTTTATCAGCGAAAGAACAACTTTTGAACAGAACCAGCTATAAAAGGAAATTTGAGAAAAATTGAACGGTTATTACAAAATTACTTCTCTTACAATGTTTTATGATTCATATTGATGGTTTATTTTAAATTTATTTCAATGCTTAGGAACTCCAAAGGCGAAGTAATCCGGAGTTTGTCTAGAAGATGGCAACACAGTCAAAACAAATGACAGACTCGACTTTTCTTATAAAATAATACACAAAAAAAGACAAAAATACAAAAACCTATCAATGAATTTTACAAATGAGTTAACACCATTTTTAACCGTGATTCATGCCATATTGCGGAATAACTGCATCGAGAAATTCATACCAACAACTTTCGCCCTCACCCGCTCATACTCGATGCGAAAATACTCCCCCGGCCGCAAATGTCAACAATGTGGAAGCTCTGCACAGCCAGCAAGCGGGTGGTTTGTTTATAATTCAAACAGAACGACTGTAAACGTCCGCATGAAAAAAAAAAAAACATCACACAGAAGTAAAAACAAACCTCCTGTGCCGAATAGAACCGTCCCAAGAAAACCCCATTCGCGAACATCGATTACAACGGCATATAAAATACGACGTGATTCGATCTGTGTGGAGATGCGCTCAGACTGTGAGGAGAGAGAGAGCGAGAGAGAGCGAAAGACCAATCCTGTCGATCCTGTCGAGTGAAACGACGCACCGAATCAGCGGGAGCGCGAGAAGCTTGAGACGAGATTCCACCACGGAACCTGAAACTCCGGAATTGAAATCCCCAGCCAGGACTGGAGCGTCAGCAGCGCGCGCGCTTTCGCTAGATTCCGTTTGAACGTTTCACTCGACCCAGGAGCCTCCTGTCCTGTCCTGTTCTTCCTTCGCCGTTAACAATCAGTGCGCCTAAGTGGGTTGTGTAACGTTCGTGGCAAATTGGTGAACCGAGAGCTCCCTTGAAGAACTTCGATCGTGTTGAACTCCAAGTGTCGTGATGAATCCGTTTGTGGTTTGAGTCTTGAAAAGAACTGTGCCAGTGCTGTACGAACCGCGAAAGCAATGAACGAGAAGTGAACTTAGTCTAGCTAGTTTCGAAGTACGAACGAGTGATTTCCTCAAAACAATGCATTAGTGATGGACTCTGATAAGCAATCGAAAAAAAACGTCCCCATCGTACGTGTGCACAAAACTCTATCGAAATTCTATTCATGGACGCTTTTTTTTTCAAAACAGTTCCGTTCCGCGGCAAGCAGATAACGAAACGGAGCCGCACAGCCCGCCGTGAATGGAACGGAGGACCAAAATAGAACGTTTTGAGCGGT
>KZ072504.1:181339-192195 GCA_002091845.1 Anopheles cracens
TTCCTCCCTCTGCCACCCATTTCCATTTCAAACCCCCTCCGCTCCCCATCCAAGAAGATCGCCACTTGTGCTGATTTCTACCCTGTGTACCCCGTGCCATGTGTGTGTGTGTCTGTGAGAGTTGTGCCCTTCTTTCCTGTCAACCCACCCTTACCGAACCTACCTGCCCCTCTATTCACATCATTCACTCATCTGCTGTTTCAAAGTGCGCCGAAAAGCGAAAACTCAAACAGAATTAGGCCAAAAAGGAGTGAAAGGAGTCTCCCTTACCCACCACAAGAACAAAAAATCCATACACTCGAAAATACGGAACACCACGATTGTGAAACAATAAAACCGAGACATACTGCATGCACATTGAACACTCGAAACCGATACTGGTCGTCGTTCCGAAGAGGAACTGGCTTCAAAACGAAAAAAAAACCGTGTACATAAACCGGACCAGCAAGGTTTCCCCTTGTCCCATTGGTGTACATTTACTCACGATTGGATGTTAATGATTTGTTTTCTTGTTGTTGTACATTTTGCTGTCCTCGAGATGCGGGAACACTGTGTTGTATCATTTTTGTATGTTAAGTTTTTTATTGTTTTTGTAAATCTACCTTTTTGTTTGAAATTTCCTTGTAAACAATCAATGTACACGATGCGTACTATAGTTGAAATTCACTTTCTGTCACACCCTTTCTTGTTTCACAGTTTACTAGCGTATTACTTCTTTTATAGCAAACAATTATAGCAACGTCCATAATGAAGAGACCGTAATTTGGAAGCATTTTTTTTTTGGTATTTTTGTTGACATAGAAATTGAGACACGTTTGAAAAATATTGCACCATGTAGCATGGAAGTGTGTAAAATGAACAATATCGCAATCCATTCTGTAATAACGGGGGGGTTTATCATGTCGTTTATTATTATGTCTCGTCAAGACGTTAAGCTCTATCAGGCGGGTGTTTTCATTCAAACGATACAAATAGACACGACAAAGATCTTCTCCTGTCACACTGTGGCGCTATTGCGTGATCAGACATGACGGGTGCTAAAGAAAAGGTCATTTCCCTGTTTGCTTCCGATTCTAGGAAAAAAAATGTCACTCCCCCCCGGGTCATAAATTTACCCCTATTCGAAGCGTGTGGCAACGGGAGTGTATGGCGCCGTGAATTTCAAAGAAACCACTAGCCATCAGCTTCGGTTATGCCATCTGGCGCGCGGTCGTTTTTTATTAAATCTCGATTTTACAACCCGTAATGCCGGAACTCGATACCCGTTGGCTTTGTTGTGCGCCATTACATCGCGCTCGCCGTATGCAAACGGCGAACGTGGTGCGATCGGTTCTATATATAATCCGGACCATCCGCTAGCGGGAGGACACGAAGAAGGATCGCGCGAAAGAAAGAAAAAAAAAACATACACCGCGAAGAGCGTAACATAATTAGCAAGAATGCGATGAAGCGCCGCACCGCGCAGTAGGCTGCGAATCTAGTTAGCACCGCCTTTCGGCGACATCAAAACGGTGGTGGCTGCGTGCGGGATTTGAGCGAATGGGCTGACAGTGGCCAGTGGGTCAGGTTCAATGGCGGGCTAGCTAGCCCACCAGCCAACTGGCGCGCCCGTGTCGGCACCGTCGCCGGCAGTACGAGTGATCGACGCTAAATATAACGCCCGTGGCTGCTCCAAATAACTTGCACGCTCCAAATTATGACATAATTTCGGGCGCCCCCTAGCGGCCATCCACAAATGGCTGCGTACGCGTTTTCGAGCAGCGCTAATGGCGAGCACATATTTCAAATGAGATCAGAAGCAAACCGACATATGTCCCACCTTGTTCTCTCCAAAAAACAAAACACCACACACAGCATGACGATTCAGTACCAGCTGCGGAACATATTTTAAGGACGAGGGTTTTGTGGCAGGCGCAGGAAGAGCCGAAAAAAAGATGGAACCAAAAAATCGCAAACACAGCCACATGTTTGCGTCGGGTGGACTAAAAATATGCGAAGTTGCGGCGCAAGGGCAGAATCGGTGTCGTGATTGTGTGGGTTCGCCAAGCGTGCAAACTGGTCCACGGACTATGGCCGTATGGCGGCGAACGGACAAGGAAGCGGCACGGATCGTTGTCACGGAGTTTTTCAACCCGAGGTGCACGGTTCCAATCTCAACGGTGCGGTCCGTGTGTGTGTTTGTGTGTGCGTGCGCAAACTTTAGACTGAGAAATTGCTATTTTTAAAACCGCAACGTGCTCGGTGGTTTGCACGGGTTGTGCCATGCAGCGATCACCTCCACTGTCAGGCGGTCGTCACGGTCGTGGTGGGTATGTGATGCTCAAAAATAAGATACACCTACCAGCCGGGCAGCGGAGAAGACTCCGTCCGTTCGGCGGTTGGTGCTCGGAGTTGCGCGGATGGGCATGGATGTTATTCGCTTTCAGGGAAGACACTCTTACCGGTAGGATCGCTGTGGTTTGGATTCTTTGTTTAATGCAGAACGTGTTTTGCAACAGAAACGTCACAGATAGTTGATAACACTACGTGGTTTTTGTTTGTGACACTACTACACCTTTTTCGAGTAGTGGATCGGTCATTTTTGTTTTTCGTCAACCACTCGCACGATTTTGCCTCCTGTTTGAGTGGCAGGAAACAGCAGTCGTTCCTCTAACTTTCTATGCGTTCCCCGTTAAAAAAAAAGAAAAAAAATCATATGCAAACCAACAAACAAACAACAAAACTCAACCGACCGCATTTCGCAGACCCCACGCTATACGACCGTCGAGACGTCGACGCCGCGTCGTGACGAGTCCTACACGTACTCAAAGACCTACAAGACCGTCACCGAGTCATCGAACGCATCCGATCCGTACTCGTCGCGCCCGTCCACATCCTCGTCGTCGTACTCGTCGACCACGGAGCGCAACAGCCGCGGTGGACCGGGCGGCTACTCGTACAGTACGGAGCGCACCTCGACCACCGGCGGCGGCCCGGGCGGCTACAGCTACAGCTCGACCACTTCCGGACGCCTGCCGCACGGTACCACCTACCGGCACTACTCGTACCGTGTCTAGTGGCCCATCGGGACATCGCCCAATGGCCTCACGCCGACATCGATGGGCGTTTACGTGTTACGTGTGCATTTTTTACTCCCCAACCCCATCTATTTATCATGCCGTCGATGTCGCGCGGTACTAACACCACTCTACCGAGGAGTCGCTCCCCTCCTAAATCACTTTCACCGAACACCGAACACCTTAGCAGTAGCAGTAGGAGAAGGTAGAAGGCGCCCGAGCATAGCTGTACCATATAGAGCGTGTAGCTCCGTGCGATCTAGCTGGTGAAACCGTACTAACCCCTCCCTATGCCATATTTTGTTGTACTTCATGTTATACTCCGCATACTACGAATACGCCTACAGATTGGAAAGCTACATTGAGTGAGTCCAAACATTTGTGAATACCAAATCAATGCCAATGTTCGAGTTCAATAAAACCTAGAGACGATAAAGAAGCAATTCTTGTCCGATCGCAAACCGCACTGTGTTGTGTTGTTTTGTCCTCCGTTCCGTTTCGGTAGAATGGACGCAATGAAACGCACACAAACACGTACACGAAACACATACACAAGAGGTTGCGACTAGGTATGGGAGTGTGTGTGTGTGTGTGAGGGTCCGTATTGGGGTTAAGTGCAGTGGAATGCGATATTGTTCATATGTAGCGAAAATTTATTGGTTCATGCAACAACAACAAAAAATCATCATTACGATCAACCCATCTAGACAGTTCATTTCATACCAACCCACCTCCTAAAGTTCGTCTTCCATCAAATCTTAGTAGGCTAGAAGCGCATTAACACCATAAACGTACGCAGCCCCTCTGTGTGCCGCTGTCACAATTCCACTGTACTAACTGTCAAACAACGGACTCACACCACCCTCCAAACCCTGTCTATACCACTGGTTTCAATTCTTTACCGCGAGAGATCGCTCCTAAAAACGATTACACTTACTGGAGCGAATCTCGCGTGTTGTTAGTGTTTTTTTCTATGTGTTTGTTTGCTTTTGTACTGTCCACATTTGTACATCGTCGTTGTTTTTTTTCTTGCTTTCCTTCTCTTTCTTCGTCTAATAACCACACCTTCACTCTGTTGTACCTATCTGTGTGCACTTCTGTGGTGCGAATCCCCTCTTCACTCCGCGTCACAATCTACGTCACCTCCCTCCCTTACGTTGATCTCGTCCTGATAAACCTTACTCGGCACGGTCGTGCGTTTCTCGGATTTGCGAATAATTAGTTCTTCTGTTTTTCACCCTCCTATTTCCTCACAGACTCCACTGCGATACTCCGGCGTGCCACGAGTAAGTATTGTTGTCCTTCGCGGTTCTGCGTTTTCCACCGTGTACGTATGGATCGATTGTGAGAATAGTTTCACGTGTACAAAAGTGTACAGACTAGATCATTACAAACTCACAACACAAACTTGCATCGTTTTTTTCACTAAGTATGAGTTCGAAGTCACGATCGCTAGCTTCTGCTCGCGAACGATGCAACTTTGGCAACATGATAACACACCAAAACAAGGACACACCTCTACCCTTCCATCCTCCTTCCCATCTCTCATACCGGCAGTGTGTAAATAGTGAAGAGAAAAGCGTTGGAACACACCCACGAAACAAAAAAAAAGAAAAAAAATCATATGCAAACCAACAAACAAACAACAAAACTCAACCGACCGCATTTCGCAGACCCCACGCTATTCCCCGTTGTGCCGTTGTGCCGCAACGCACGGGGAACGCATAGCTCACTGCCATCCTCCGCTAACATCCGGACTCTTTCTCCCCGTACTAATCCCCGTTGCGAAGTTGTGCCGCTACGCCAAGTACCAAACATACGCACACAGCACCACCACCACCACCACCACCACCAATCCACCACCACCACTCTTGCCACTCTCTTCCCCACAGAGACGCGGGGTCGACTGGGACAAGGTGCCGTTTGTGCCGCGGCCCAGTCTGATACCGGATCCGGTCACCGCGTACGGCAAGCGGCAGCCCCGCAAGCAAGCGCACGTCTCCATACTGGAGGCGATCAATCGCGAGGGCATCGAGCCCGACCCGCGCATCCTGGCCCGCCCGATCGAGGACTATCGGTCGCCGCGCGACATAAACCGGGAGCGCATTGCGAACGAGCTGCACCGGCGGGAGTACAATCGGGCGACGGGCCACACGACGGACGCGGACAATGTCGATACGCTGCTGCGGCGCGTGCACGGTACGGCCCCGCTGAAGGAGGGCCGCCGGCATGTGCTGTTTTTCGAGCCCGGTTACGCTCGTACCTACTATCGCCGATAGGGGGCGCTCGGGCGGTTTAGTGGCTTGCCGGGCCGATAAGCCATAGCCGGGCATTAGTCGAACAGTATTACAGCGACGCAACGAAAACTAAGCAACAGTACACGAAAGACACGCTTCACTCGAACGATCCCGCGAACCTGCGAATGGGAGTATTTTTCAAACATGTTTCAATTTCTACTAAGCTGTCGTGGCATCTACATTGTCACCCGGTCAACACCGGCCGGTGGGGCTACTAAGTATGAGTTCGAAGTCACGATCGCTAGCTTCTGCTCGCGAACGATGCAACTTTGGCAACATGATAACACACCAAAACAAGGACACACCTCTACCCTTCCATCCTCCTTCCCATCTCTCATACCGGCAGTGTGTAAATAGTGAAGAGAAAAGCGTTGGAACACACCCACGAAACAAAAAAAAAAGCAGCGATCACCTCCACTGTCAGGCGGTCGTCACGGTCGTGGTGGGTATGTGATGCTCAAAAATAAGATACACCTACCAGCCGGGCAGCGGAGAAGACTCCGTCCGTTCGGCGGTTGGTGCTCGGAGTTGCGCGGATGGGCATGGATGTTATTCGCTTTCAGGGAAGACACTCTTACCGGTAGGATCGCTGTGGTTTGGATTCTTTGTTTAATGCAGAACGTGTTTTGCAACAGAAACGTCACAGATAGTTGATAACACTACGTGGTTTTTGTTTGTGACACTACTACACCTTTTTCGAGTAGTGGATCGGTCATTTTTGTTTTTCGTCAACCACTCGCACGATTTTGCCTCCTGTTTGAGTGGCAGGAAACAGCAGTCGTTCCTCTAACTTTCTATGCGTTCCCCGTTGTGCCGTTGTGCCGCAACGCACGGGGAACGCATAGCTCACTGCCATCCTCCGCTAACATCCGGACTCTTTCTCCCCGTACTAATCCCCGTTGCGAAGTTGTGCCGCTACGCCAAGTACCAAACATACGCACACAGCACCACCACCACCACCACCACCACCAATCCACCACCACCACTCTTGCCACTCTCTTCCCCACAGAGACGCGGGGTCGACTGGGACAAGGTGCCGTTTGTGCCGCGGCCCAGTCTGATACCGGATCCGGTCACCGCGTACGGCAAGCGGCAGCCCCGCAAGCAAGCGCACGTCTCCATACTGGAGGCGATCAATCGCGAGGGCATCGAGCCCGACCCGCGCATCCTGGCCCGCCCGATCGAGGACTATCGGTCGCCGCGCGACATAAACCGGGAGCGCATTGCGAACGAGCTGCACCGGCGGGAGTACAATCGGGCGACGGGCCACACGACGGACGCGGACAATGTCGATACGCTGCTGCGGCGCGTGCACGGTACGGCCCCGCTGAAGGAGGGCCGCCGGCATGTGCTGTTTTTCGAGCCCGGTTACGCTCGTACCTACTATCGCCGATAGGGGGCGCTCGGGCGGTTTAGTGGCTTGCCGGGCCGATAAGCCATAGCCGGGCATTAGTCGAACAGTATTACAGCGACGCAACGAAAACTAAGCAACAGTACACGAAAGACACGCTTCACTCGAACGATCCCGCGAACCTGCGAATGGGAGTATTTTTCAAACATGTTTCAATTTCTACTAAGCTGTCGTGGCATCTACATTGTCACCCGGTCAACACCGGCCGGTGGGGCTACTAAGTATGAGTTCGAAGTCACGATCGCTAGCTTCTGCTCGCGAACGATGCAACTTTGGCAACATGATAACACACCAAAACAAGGACACACCTCTACCCTTCCATCCTCCTTCCCATCTCTCATACCGGCAGTGTGTAAATAGTGAAGAGAAAAGCGTTGGAACACACCCACGAAACAAAAAAAAAGAAAAAAAATCATATGCAAACCAACAAACAAACAACAAAACTCAACCGACCGCATTTCGCAGACCCCACGCTATACGAATGGAACCAAAAAATCGCAAACACAGCCACATGTTTGCGTCGGGTGGACTAAAAATATGCGAAGTTGCGGCGCAAGGGCAGAATCGGTGTCGTGATTGTGTGGGTTCGCCAAGCGTGCAAACTGGTCCACGGACTATGGCCGTATGGCGGCGAACGGACAAGGAAGCGGCACGGATCGTTGCCACGGAGTTTTTCAACCCGAGGAGCACGGTTCCAATCTCAACGGTGCGGTCCGTGTGTGTGTTTGTGTGTGCGTGCGCAGACTTTAGACTGAGAAATTGCTATTTTTAAAACCGCAACGTGCTCGGTGGTTTGCACGGGATGTGCCAAGCAGCGATCACCTCCACTGTCAGGCGGTCGTCACGGTCGTGGTGGGTATGTGATGCTCAAAAATAAGATACACCTACCAGCCGGGCAGCGGAGAAGACTCCTAAATCTCGATTTTACAACCCGTAATGCCGGAACTCGATACCCGTTGGCTTTGTTGTGCGCCATTACATCGCGCTCGCCGTATGCAAACGGCGAACGTGGTGCGATCGGTTCTATATATAATCCGGACCATCCGCTAGCGGGAGGACACGAAGAAGGATCGCGCGAAAGAAAGAAAAAAAACATACACCGCGAAGAGCGTAACATAATTAGCAAGAATGCGATGAAGCGCCGCACCGCGCAGTAGGCTGCGAATAATTTCTAGCTTTCATTGACTTTATTATATATCTGAAGCCTGGATATTCCAGTTGAGATGTGAATCCACAAACTGTGGCATGCAAGACTTTGCTCTCACGTACAGGACCATACGACCACCCTATTTGTTATTCCAGCGTTTGAATTTTATATAGTTTATCATTAAGTAATTTAAGGATGCCATCTATTAAATCATTAAAAAAGCTGTGGCATATATTGTGCGAAAGGCAGATGATACACTCAATATCTCAAATGTTAGAACATTGAGACATAACAGAGGAGTTTTGAAGCTGGTCCAAATTGATGGTTTCCGGGAAACTATACGAACCACATGAGAAGGTCCTATTTGACAAAAGTATCACAATACAAAGGTATTGTTTCTTGGACGCTAAAGAATTTTAACATTAGCTCTATCTCCTCCATGTGCTCGCATGGTGTAGGAAAGATGGTTTAAAAAATGATGACAATTTTCAGGTTGATGGATTTTTGTTTTCGTTCGGTTCGAGAGACTCCACGTGTGTCATGCCGCCCATCCCTGTACTCGTAGTAGCATCCGTGTGTTGTAAAACCCTGTCTATACCACTGGTTTCAATTCTTTACCGCGAGAGATCGCTCCTAAAAACGATTACACTTACTGGAGCGAATCTCGCGTGTTGTTAGTGTTTTTTTCTATGTGTTTGTTTGCTTTTGTACTGTCCACGTTTGTACATCGTCGTTGTTTTTTTTTCTTGCTTTCCTTCTCTTTCTTCGTCTAATAACCACACCTTCACTCTGTTGTACCTATCTGTGTGCACTTCTGTGGTGCGAATCCCCTCTTCACTCCGCGTCACAATCTACGTCACCTCCCTCCCTTACGTTGATCTCGTCCTGATAAACCTTACTCGGCACGGTCGTGCGTTTCTCGGATTTGCGAATAATTAGTTCTTCTGTTTTTCACCCTCCTATTTCCTCACAGACTCCACTGCGATACTCCGGCGTGCCACGAGTAAGTATTGTTGTCCTTCGCGGTTCTGCGTTTTCCACCGTGTACGTATGGATCGATTGTGAGAATAGTTTCACGTGTACAAAAGTGTACAGACTAGATCATTACAAACTCACAACACAAACTTGCATCGTTTTTTTCACAAGTTTTGGATGTTTGTAACGTGCAATGATCCTCCAACAGTTGTATTCGTGCACCGTTGTGGCGTATGGATAGGCGGATGACACACGTGTTCAGATGTTACAGACTAACTTCATCTGTATTGTATGATACAAATCCGAAAATTTCGAACAAACAAATCCTAAAGAGGCATTCCCAAACTAGACTTTACGTTTCTGAGATGATTCTTCGAACAGTTTGGTCGTGAAGTGAGCTTTGCTTGTTGATTTTTCACGCACTATGATACAGGTGCTACGCACATTGAAACTTGGAAAGATCAATGCACAATGTACATTAGGCTTGCCATTTCTAGCTTTCATTGACTTTATTATATATCTGAAGCCTGGATATTCCAGTTGAGATGTGAATCCACAAACTGTGGCATGCAAGACCGTTTCGGTAGAATGGACGCAATGAAACGCACACAAACACGTACACGAAACACATACACAAGAGGTTGCGACTAGGTATGGGAGTGTGTGTGTGTGTGAGGGTCCGTATTGGGGTTAAGTGCAGTGGAATGCGATATTGTTCATATGTAGCGAAAATTTATTGGTTCATGCAACAACAACAAAAAATCATCATTACGATCAACCCATCTAGACAGTTCATTTCATACCAACCCACCTCCTAAAGTTCGTCTTCCATCAAATCTTAGTAGGCTAGAAGCGCATTAACACCATAAACGTACGCAGCCCCTCTGTGTGCCGATTTTTTTTTTTTTATTGAACCAATCCTTTCGTTACGTTGACGTGTTGGAGGCTGTGCCGTTCCCGATTTAATGATCTGCTTTTCTTTTGCTTCTTTTTATCCGCATTTTCGCTTCTAAACCACACCTCGCTGGTTTGGCCGCTGGACGCTTCGAAAACTAACATCGCAACCGGCGACGTATGGGTTTGCTACGTGTGGATTTGGTTTCGGGTGTATGCGTGTGTGTCTGTGCGCTTTATTATAACGTTCTACTACTGCTTCTGGGCTGCCAACTGGGTTAATCGGGGTCGACGCACCGTAGAGTATGTGCTGTTGGATGACATCTTGTGGCGTTACACTTACTATGTGGATGAGGATGGTTAGTATCGTGCGGAGTGTGTTCCCATTCCGTGGCTCCGTGTCTGTACGTGACTCGCGATGTGACTGACCACTAGTTCAGCTTAGGGTTAATGGTTTCGAGCTAATATTCTGTGACTACTGGATCCGTGGAAAGTCCGTAAGCAAACGTGTTAACCGCATCGTTACCAACGGGAGCCGCCAAGGCACTCTGTGGCTCACGGTAACCTAGGCAACAAACCAACTTTGGATGTCTTCTCTGTGATCTAACTCCGCAAGGGGAACGCTCTTCTCGTTCTCACACGTGATACCATTACGCGACCTAGCCTGTGCCGTTTAGTTTTTATTTTATTTGTTTATTGTGTTAACTGTTGAATGCCTATTCTTACTTTTGTCATGTTTTTACGCCACGTTTTGGAGCTTGTTCGACTTTATTCGTTCTTTACTGTTATGATGGTCTGCTGTTGTTGTTTGTCTTTCTTTCTTGTTACCTGTTGTGCGTGATGCTTTGCGCAAGGCAAACACACACACACACATACAAAAACGAGTACAATTATGACACTTTGTTGTGGATGAAACCCTTTTGTTAAATGTCACACGCCTCTCGAAGCTGCGTGCCAACCGAAAACCAATGTTATTCGAAATCGAATCCCTTTTTCTATGTGTCTCTCTGTTTTCTCTCTCTCTGTTTCTTCCCCCTCTCTTCGTTATCTGTGTCTTCTTCTTGGCTATCTGCTCT